>ML819471.1:162679-175370 GCA_009831015.1 Picea engelmannii
TCTTGGACTTGAACATTTAAGTGGGGTAAAAGGAGGTTGCCCCCTCGAAGAGGCTTATTATCTGATATTATCTCTTTTTCAAGGCGTTGAGTACTTTTCTTGAGGTTTTTCTATGCTATATTGATGTTTGGTTCTTAACACAAAGGCATGGCTCCATGGCTCAACAACCTACAACATTAATTACATTCAAATTCAAAATTGAAGATGAGGCTGCGCCTTTCTTCATCCTTGAATGCACGCACTGACGTGGTTGGCTAGCTGACATGGAGAGATGCTCCTACATCACATGAACTAATTCAAGGTGTTCAAAACAAATCATATATCTAGCTTGGTGTTGACCAAATACATCAAGGACCCTATCAGTTACATGTATATCGTCCTGGGATCCACCAAATCTAAATATGACGTGACAACCTTCTTCAAGTTGGTAACCATAGGTGTAGCCATCGGTCTACAATTCTTCATCCTGAAGCTCCTCAAGATATTCATTGTGTACTTCCCTTTACCAAGGAAGACCTCTCTTGATATCTTCCCTACCTATAACCTAAAGAAATAATGCATTAATCGAATTTCCTTCATCTCAAACTCTATACAAAAATTTTCTTTGGACCCCACTATAAGTTCCTTCGCACCTGTGAGAAACAAATCATCCATGTACAACACTAGGATAAGTGGATCTATCCCAACAAGTATGAAGTATAAGTTAGGATCCTCCTCACTCTTGGAAAATCCCATACTCTACAAGTATTCGTCAAACCTGTAATACTATGCCATGGGTGCCTGTTTGAGTCTGTACAAGGATTTATTAAGACTACACACATGAGACTCTCTCCCATTTACCTAAAATCCATGAGGTTTCTCTATATATACTTCTTCCTCAATGATCTCGTTGAGGAAATTTGTCTTCACATCCATCTGGTGTATCCACCTCATAGTTGAAGCAATTGAAATAATAACTTGAATAGAAGCATACCTGGTGACTAGAGAAAATGTCTCCTCGTAGTTCACTCCCTCTCTCTGGGAGAACTCTCTCACCATGAGCCTCTCCTTGATCTTCTCGATGTTTCCATATGTAACATGCTTGATCTTGTAGAGCCACATGGAACTCACATCTGATTTCCCCTCCAGTCTCAACATTGTGTCCCAAACATCATTCTTCATGATAGGGGTGTACTCCTTCACGATGACATCACGCAAAACTTGTTGATCTATTTCTTCCTAAAAAATGGAAGGCTCAACATCAATGATGCTACTCATAAGTTCCATATAGTTTGAAAATTTCCTCGGAGGCTTTCTCTCCCTGATTACAACCTTAGGAGACTCACCAACATCCCTCAATGTATGCAATAGCCACTTGGGTCTCTTGACATAAATAGAAGAGGATAACTCCTCCCCACCTGAATTATGAGTCCTTGAAATGGAAGTTGTTGAGTTTTACTCATCCTTCAGAGCCTGCTACTCCTCGTCCTCTATCATTGTTGATGAATCCTCAAATTTCTTAGATGCCAAGTTCTCCTCGAACTTAACATATTTTCTCACAACTTTATTTTGCTACGTTAGTATAAAGATCTTGTAATCCTTTGAGGTCTCATTGTACCCCACAAATATACCCTTCTTCCTTGAAGGATCCAACTTTGTCCTCTTCTCCACATGCACATGGATGTAGAATGGAAAACAAAATATCCTTAAATATCCTATCTGTGGATTTACTCCTGAAAATTCCTCCTCCGAAGTCTTGTCCCCCAATATCCTATTGATGCAGGAGCATCTCAAGCGAGCCAACGCGGGGATAAAGGACAGCTGGAGAAGCACCCAACGTAAATTTTGAAATTATCTTGAAGTTAATGCACCGATCTTAAATGAGATAATTAAGAAGGAGCACACTTGTAAAATGTAAACGGACCTTGAGCAATCCGCTCTCGTCCATAGTAGGTAGAAGGCATTTATGATAGTTAATGCAAGTATATAGAATTTAATTCTAGATTAGACAGTTTTAGAGAAAGAGAGGGAAACATGATATAGACACCCTCAATGTGTATTGTAAGAGAGGATGCCAATTGAGAGCATAGAGCATACAAGAGAAGAAGTAGAGAGCTGTGTAGCTGAATTCCATGTACAAAAGTTTTGGATTAATACAAGAAGGCTTTGATTCAGACTCATGGTGTTCAAATATTCTCTGTGTATGCATTTTTTGAATGTTATGCTCATGAATGTTTTACTCTTTCTGTCATGCAATTTATTTTATGCTATGTATGAATGATTTCTTGTTGAATGTTTGAAATCTGAAAGAGAGAGAGTAAGGGAAATGAGTTTCAATTGCTTCTCTATCTGAGCAAGAGTTCCTGGAAGGAGTGCAGTTGAATTGTCTGCAAGGAGTGTGTTGACAAAGGGTTCAGATGTTTTTCTTTGAAAGCTCAGGAGAGATAGATTTTTCTCTCATTCCCTCAGAAGTGCAGTTGGGCACAGGAGCCGTGCAAGGTGTGCGTAGGCCGAGAAGAGGTTCAGGTTTTGTAACCCAAATGAAGTATTGAGAGACGGGTTCCAATTCCTTGGAGTAATTAAGGGATTTGCCGCAAGGAGTGTACACAAGAGTCTTATTCAAGACTCAGAGTTGGAGAAAGGAGTCTTATTCAAGACTCAGAGTTGGAGAAAGTTCAAGAAGGATAAAGCCTTCAAAGTCATCGAAGGAAGAACATGAAGCTTGTGCAGTGAAAATGGTGAGAAGGTGTTGCAAGTTGGGTCACAGGTGGTTAAGTACCATGGAAAACCAACTTGTTGAAAAGTTGTAGAAGTCCTTCTGAAGGAAAGAATGGACGGTCGAAATTATCTGTGGAGAATTCGCGAAGCCCCGTGAGCCTTTAGATCTCACGGAGGAGCAGAGGAGTTACGGCAAGTGTTTTTGACAGGTTTAAGCTCAGGAGAAGTAGAACTGTAGAGCCAAGCCATAGGAGCCATTGGATTTACCTGTGGATTTCCATTTCGTGTTTTCGTAGATTGAAGTCCTGAAATTTGTGCAACAAGACTCGTGAAATCATGAAACATGAAGTCTCGAGGATGAAAGGATTATGTGGGCCAAAAAATTAGCAGGGTGGACAGGTGGTGCACTATCGACACGGGAGTCAAACTCCGTTGACAATTTTAGGGTTTTGTGGGGTGAAGACCCGAACTCTTTGCATTAGGATTCACGAAATCGCAAAGTCCGAAGTCCCGACAGAATGAGAGGCTGTTGAAAAGTCAAAGCTTACGAGCGCATCAGAGTTTCAGCAAATCGAGTTTTGGGAATCGAGGGAATGAGTTGCTTGACATCGCAACCTCCGAAATCGTGATAAGGAGAAATCCAAAATAGAGAGAGGAAAGTTCAAGCGTTGAATGTTTTCAGGTTTCAGGGATTTGAGAGACAAGGCGCTTGACCACCGGATTTGTGAAAGTGAGAAGTCCGATCTCCCGAAGTATAAGGGGGAATTTCTCGAAGTTAATTGTGGGTACAGATTTCCTGAAAGGGAAATAGAGGAGCCATTTCTGAAAGCTCTTCGAGCCAACGGAAGAGGAAAGATCCTGAGTACGTGACCTTCCAACCTACGGGTTGAGGAGGGCCTGTGTCATCATTTTTTGGTATCAGAGCACAAAAAGGTTCTTTTCTTTCTATAGCAGAGAAAAGGATAATTCACCATGCCGCCGAGAAGAAGGGACAGGGAAACCCCCAATCCACCAGAGGAGAGGGAAATGCCGAGGAGAAGAGGTAGGTAGATACCTGATCCAGCCATGGAGAGAGAGATGCGTGATTTGCGCACCAGACTCGAAGAAATGGAGACATCACAGAGACGTACAGTCAGTGCTAGGGATCTTAGTGATTCCAAAAGTGAAATCGAGGTTGAAAATGAAGAAGAAGAAGTTGCAGCCAAAGATGCAACAAACAAACGCTTGATTAGGGCTATTGCAAGAATGGGTGCAAGAGAGAAAATGGACATTCTAGTTTATGAGGGAAATCTGGATGCAGAGGAGCTTCTAGACTGGATTATATCCCTAGACACATACTTTGACTATGAAGATGTCGAAGAGGACAAGAAGGTCAAGCATGCTATCACAAGACTAAAGGGACATGCAACATTGTGGTGGGATGAACTACAAGCTAACAGATGCATCAAAGGCAAGCAGAAGATCAAGAGCTAGGACAGAATGATCGTGAATATGAAGGAGAAATTCATCCCCTGAGATTACTAGGTCACTCTATTTCGAAGGATGAAAAACTTGAGACAGAAGCTGATGACAGTGAAAGAATATACTGAAGAATTCTACAGGCTGAACATTAGGGCAAGTCATCAGGAAAGTGATGATGAAAAGGTTTCCAGATACATGAATGGCCTGAGATACGACATTCAGGATGAGATGAGCATGGTAACCATTCGAACGGTGGAGGATTCTTATCAGATGGATCTAAAAGCTGAAGAGAAGCTGAGCCAAAAGCAGGGTCAAAGAGGTCGAGGTCGAAGTAATCCCAATGGAAAATCAGTTGCCCAGGATAAAAATCAGAAGTCCAAGGAGGACTGGAAGAAACCTCAGACTCGAACTGAGAGAGGTGGAAGCTCACAACGAGGGCAATATGTTGAACAAAGAGGGTAGCATACCGAACATAGAGGAGACTATGCTGATAATAATATTTTTCCTCGTACCCGAGGTAGAGGAAGAGGAAGAGATGGAGTAATAACATGCTTCACATGTGGAAAGAATGGGCACAAGTCTTACGAGTGTCTAGATAAAAAAAAGGAGAGTGGATAGACTCACATCGCTGAAGCACAGAGGCAGAATATTGAGGCAGAAGATGTTGAAGGTGGAAGATCGCTGATGATGCGAAAAGCTCTTTTGACACTAGAGAAGGAGGTGGATAGTTCAGTCCAAAGAAACGGACTTTTCCGAATTGCTTACAAAACCAAGGATAGGGTATGCAAGGTCATTGTGGACAGTGGTAGCATAGATAATCTTGTTTCTACAGAGATGGTAGAAAAGCTGGAGTTGGAGACGATTGATCATCCAAGCCCATACAGAGTTTTGTGGCTACAAAAAGGACATCAGGTAACTGTCACTAAACAATGTTTAGTTGAATTTAATATAGGAGGATATAATGATAAGATACTCTGTGATGTTATTCCCATGGATGTTTGTCATGTATTTCTGGGTAGACCATGGAAATATGACAGGAATGTGATTCATGATGGGATAATGAACACCTACACCCTAGAGAAGAATGGGAGAACTCACATGTTGCTTACAATCAAGGATAAGGAGCTAAAACCAGAAGTAAATAACACTGTACTTTTGATGAGTGGGAAGGAACTTCTTACAGGGGTTAAGAAGAAGGAGGAACCACAATTCATAGTGGTTAGGAAACTGAAAATTGTTTTGACCAACACAAGGGTAGATGATTTACCAGAAGAGGTTCAGGAACTATTGGAAGAGTACACTGATATAGTAGTGGACGAACTACCTCGTTCATTGCCACCGATTAGAAGTGTGAGTCATCATATTGATCTCATACCAGGAGCCAGTTTTCCAAACAAAGCCATGTACAGGTTGACACTACAGGAGAATGAAGAGATCAAAAGACAAGTCCAAGATTTGTTGGACAAAGGATTGGTCAGGGAAAGCTTGAGTCCCTGTGCTATTCTGACAGTACTCAGTCCGAAGAAAGATGGAGGCTAGAGGATGTGTACTGACTCGAGGGCGATCACCAAGATAACCATCAGGTACAGATTCCCATTTCCAAGGATGGATGATCTGATGGATTTCTTGTGTGGAGCAAAATTATTTCCAAAGATTGATTTGAAAAGTGGTTATCATCAAATCCACATGAGAGAAGGTGATGAATGGAAGACAACCTTCAAAACCAATGAAGGGTTGTATGAATGGCTTGTTATGCCGTCTGGTTTAACAAATGCACCGAGTACCTTCATGAGGTTGACGAACGAAGTCCTAAGGGAGTTCATCGGAAAAATTGTTATCATATATCTGGATGACATACTGGTTTTCAGTAAAACAGTGGCAGAGCATCTGAAACATTTGGCTACAGTCATGCAGAAATTATAGCAGGAGAAGTTGTTGATAAACATGAAGAAATCCTCATTCATGAAGAAAGATCTCATTTATTTGGGATTTTTTATTTCTGCAGACAAATTGAGGATGGATCTAGATAAGGTGGAGGTAATCAAGAATTGGCCATCACCGAAGAATATCTTTGAGGTGAGAAGTTTTCACGGATTGGCTAGTTTCTACCAAAAATTCATTAGGAATTTTAGTGGAATTAGTGCACCGATGATGGACACAGTGAAGAAGAGACACAAATATTTTCACTAGACAGAAGAAGCTAAGAAGAGTTTTAATCTGTTGAAGAGGAAGATCGCGGAACAACCAATTTTGGTGTTGTCGGACTTCCAAAAGACATTTCAGGTGAAGTGCGATGCAAGTGGATTTGCAATAGGGGAAGTCTTGAGTCAAGATGATAGACCGATAACATACTTCAGTGAGAAGCTGAATGAAGCGAAAGTGAAGTAATCCATGTATGATAAGGAGTTCTATGTTATTATACAGACATTGAAGAAATGGAGACATTACTTTATCCTGAAAGAGTTTGTCTTATACAGTGACAATCATGCACTGCAGTTTGTGACTCAACAGGAAAAGTTGAATCATAGACATGTTAAATGGGTTGAATATATGAAGAATTTCACTTTTGTGATTAAACATATTTCTGGTACTGCTAACAAAGTTGTTGATGCTTTGAGCATGAAGTGTTTTCTATTGCAGGAGTTCAAAGTCAAAACATTGGGTTTTGATGATCTCAGGGATATGTACAGGGATGACTCAGATTTTAAAGAGGTGTACGAAGTAGCTGAGAATCCAATTCTCAGAGATAGAAGAAAATGGGAAGAATACATGATCCAGGAAGGATTACTGTTTAAAGGTAATCAACTTTGTATTCCAAAATGCTCCATGAGGGAGAATTTGCTGAAGGAGAAACATAGTGGAGGATTGGCAGGACACTTTGGTCACAACAAGCCGTTCGCAAAATTGAATGAGTCATATTTTTGGCCAGGAATGCGAGAAGACATCAAGAGATTTGTGGACAGATGCAAAATTTGCTAGCATTCAAAGGGAAGGAAACATAATGCAGGGTTTTATCAACCGTTACCCATACTTGAGAAGCCGTGGGATGAAATCACCATGGATTTCATATTAGGGTTGCCAAGAACACAAAGAGATTTTGATTCAATCTTTGTGGTGGTGGATAGATTTTCCAATATGGCACACTTCATTCCATGTCAAAAAACTAGTGACACAACTCACATTGCGAATCTATTTTTCAAAGAAGTCATTCGAATTCACGGCTTACCAAGGAGCATAGTTTCGGATCGAGACACTAAGTTTATAGGACACTTCTGGAGGACCTTGTGGAAGAAGCTAGGAACTAACTTGTCATTTAGTTCATCTTATCATCCGCAGACGGACGGACAGACATAAGTGGTGAAAAAAAGTCTGAGAGACTTGCTAAGAAGCCTGGTGACAGGACACCACAGCTAGTGGGAAAACATATTATTATAGGCGTAATTTGCTTATAATGACTCAGTTAACAGAAGCACAGGGAAAATTCAATTTTAGATTGTCTATGGCATGCAGCCAAGAGGAATTTCTGAGCTGAGAGATTCATAACAGATTGTAACTAGGAGCGCTAGTGCAGAAGATTTCGCAGAGGTGATGAAGGAACTTCACAGCCAAGTGAAGGAGCGTTTGTAGAGTTCGAGCCAGGAATATAAGCGCAGAGCAGATCAACACAGGAGACAACTTCAATTTTAGGTTGGTGATTTGATTCTGGCACATTTTAGAAAGGAAATGTTCCCGAGAGGAACATATAATAAACTGAAGATGAAGAAAATCGGACCATGTAAGGTATTGAATAAATTTGGGGCGAATGCTTACGATATTGAATTACCCGATGGGATCAGAATTTCTTCGATATTCAATATCTCAGATTTGTACCCATATAAAGCTGAGGAAGCAAGGAAAGAAAATGAATATCCAGAGGTCCAGTGGATGAAGCAGATGCCAGTTGCAGAAAAGTCATGGATGGAGCGCATACTGGACAAAAAGGGTCGACAAGAAGACCAGGCAAAAGAAATACTTTGAATATTTGGTCAAGTGGAAGGGCCATCCAATTGAAGATGTCAGCTGGGAGAATGAAGAAGATATCCAGAGGCATGGGCACACCGTACATGAGCTCATGGATAGGAGCCCATGAAAATTTTAAAGGAAGAGAGTATGATGCAGGAGCATCTGAAGCGAGCCAGCGCAGGGATAAAGGACAACTGGAGAAGCACCCAACACAAATTTTGAAATTATCTTGAAGTTAATGCACCAATCTTAAATGAGATAATTAAGAAGGACCGCACTTGTAAAATGTAAATGGACCTTGAGCGATCCGCTCTCGTCCATAGTAGGTAGAAGGCATTTATGATAGTTAATGCAAGTAGATAGAATTTAATTCTAGATTAGACAGTTTTAGAGAAAGAGAGGTAAATGGGATATAGACACCCTCAATGTGTATTGTAAGAGAGGACACCAATTGAGAGCATAGAGCATAGAAGAGAAGAAGCAGAGAGTTGTGTAGCTGAATTCCATGTACATAAGTTCTAGATTAATACAAGAAGGCTTTGATTTAGACTCATGGTGTTCAAATATTCTTTGTGTATGCATTTTTTGAATGTTATGCTCATGAATGTTTTACTCTTTTTGTCATGCAATTTATTTTATGTTATATATGAATGATTTCTTGTTAAATGTTTGAAATCTGAAAGAGAGAGAGTAAGGGAAATGAGTTTCAATTGTTTCTCTATCTGAGCAAGAGTTCCTGCAAGGAGTGCAGTTGAATTTTCCGCAAGGAGTGCGTTGACAAAGGGTTCAGAGGTTTGTTTCTGAAAGCTCAGGAGAGATAGCTTTTGTTCTCATTCCTTCAGAAGTGTAGTTGGGCACATGATCCATGCAAGGTGTGCACAGGCCGAGAAGAGGTTCAGGTTTTGTAACCTGAATGAAGTATTAAGAGTTTGTTGCTACAGGAGTGCACAGAGTCGACGAGTTCCAATTCCTTGGAGTAATTAAGGGATTTGCTGCAAGGAGTGCGCGTAGGAGTCTTCTTCAAGACTCAGAGTTGGATAAAGTTCAGGAAGGATAAAGCCTTCAAAGTCATCGAAGGAAGAACAAGAAGCTTGTGCACTGAAAACGGTGAGAAGGCATTGCAAGTTGGGTCGCAGGTGGTTAAGTACCGTGGAAAACCCACTTGTTGAAAAGTTATAGAAGTCTTTATGAAGGAAAGAACGGACGGTCAGAATTCTCTGTGGATAATTCACGAAGTCCCATGAGCCATTAGATCTCATGGAGGAGCAGAGGAGTTATGACAAGTGTTTTTGACAGGTTTAATCTCAGGAGAATTAGAACCGTAGATCCAAGCCACAGGAGCTGTTGGATTTACCTATGGATTTCCATTTCGGGTTTTTGTATATTGAAGTCTTGAAATTTGTGCAACAAGACTCATGAAATCACAAAACGCGAAGTCCCGAGGATGAAAGGATTATGTGGGCCACATAATCAGCAGGGTGGACAGGTGGTTCACTATCAACACGGGAGTCAAACTTCGTTGACCATTTCGGGGTTTTGTGGGGTGAAGACCCGAACTCTTTACATTAGGATTCATGAAATCGCGAAGCCTGAAGTCCCGACGGAATGAGGGGTTGTTGAAAAGTCAAAGCTTACGAGCGCATCGAAGTTTCGACAAATTGGGTTTCAGGAATTGAGGGAATGAGTTTCTTGACAACGCAACCACTGAAATTGTGATAAGGAGAAATCCGAAATAGAGAGAGGAAAGGTCAAGCATTGACTGTATTTGGGTTTTGGGGATTTGAGAGACAAGGTGCTTGACCACTAGATTCACGAAAGTGCGAAGTCCGATCTCCCAAAGTATAAGGGGGAATTTCTCGAAGTTAATTGTGGGTGCAGATTTCCCGAAAGGGAAATAGAGGAACCATTTCCGAAAGCTCTTCGGGCCAGCATAAGAGGAAAGATCCTTAGTACGTGACCTTCCGACCTGCGGGTTGAGGAGGAGTTGCGTCATCACCTATGAGGACTCCTATTATGCGCATATACTATCGTGTTACATGCCTTTTCTCATAAAATCATAAGAAACTCTTTCTCATGTATTATAGCCCTGGAAAAATCGATGATGGACCAATTATTTCTCTCTACAACCCCATTCTATTGAGGGTTGTATGATATTGTCAACTCCCTCTTGATCCCTTCCTCCTTGCATAAATACCTGAAGTCACTAGAGGTGTACTCTTCCCCATTATCTGACCTCAATAACTTGATATTCTTTCCTGTCTAGTTCTCCACCTGAGTCCTAAACTCCTAAAATCGACTGCATATTTCATCCTTGGTATTAATAAATAAGATCCAGTTTTTTTTGGAAAACTCATCAATGAGTGTCACATAATATGATGCTCTCTACACTGATTAATCTACTGACATCGACCCACTCACATCTAAATGAAAAAGATCCAAGATTCCCCTATACCTACTCTCATTGCTTAGAAAAGAATCCTTAGCATTCTTTCGAAGTGAAAACCCTTTACACATGTCCTGTTGCTCAACAATGAGATATGGAAGACTTGTAACAATCTCCCTCAGAATTGGAAGCACTCTGTAGTGTAGGTGTCCAACATCTTGTGCCATAACTCACATAGGTTATCATTTTTATGTACCAAGGGCCAAATAGGATTTCCCTGCAACCTATATAAATTTCCCTCTCTAACCCCATTGACCACTGTTGTGTCCGAGCTATCTCTCTCTGTATGTATGAGTATTTGTCCTCTATGACAAGTAACAACAAAACCCATGTACTCTATAAATGAGAGTAAGATCAAGTTCTTCTTTAATCCTGGTACATGAAGCATATCTTGGGCATCAAATGATCCTATTGACTCAAGTTGGAACAAAATATCCCCCTCACCATTCACTACATACTTGGCATCATCTCAAGCTCCACATGGATCCATGATTCCCTCTCTATCAGACTGCTAAATAAATCTTGTTCTTCTGTCATATGACAAGATGCACCAGTGTCCAAGTACCACACACTCCTAATGGTTGTGCTAGTAGAAAACAAAGAAACTAGTGAGAAATCCTTCTCAAACTTCCCTGCAAACTCATTTAGTTGTGACTATGATGATGGTGTTGTCTGCATATTTCATCTTCCCTTCTTCAAATATTTGGACACTGAGATGAATAATGCCCATTCTTATGACATGCAAAGCTCTTTATTTTACTCAAGTCCTTCTTCTTCCCTGGTTGTGAAGTTCCTCCATCACTATTACCCTTCTTGTTGGAACCCTTTCCTTTTCCCTTCCTTGTATTACTGACAAGGGCCAAGTTCACATCACTACTTCCTTGCTTGTTTCCTTTAGACTCCTCCCAAGTATCTTCATGGATAAAATCATCCCAAATCCTTTTCCAATATGGGAGTTTTTCCCGAGTGCAGACTCCCTCGAAAAATGGTTCCAAAGACTTGGAAAAACCATTCAATGCCACATTGACGAACTCTACATCATCCAATTTCTCCCCTATAGCTGCAAGTTGATCACATATCCGTGTGATCCTCATGAAATAGTTGGTAACATT
Organism: Picea engelmannii; assembly: GCA_009831015.1. NCBI lineage: Eukaryota > Viridiplantae > Streptophyta > Pinopsida > Pinales > Pinaceae > Picea > Picea engelmannii. The sequence goes on from ML819471.1 coordinate 174,395, forward strand.
TTCATATCTAGAAATCTGCACAGATCTGAGTTTATTTCTTAATAGCATCTTCCTATTCATGTTATCATTTTGGAATAATCCTACCAGAGCATCAAAAATATCCTTGTCCATCTTCTTCTTAGATAAGTGAGGAATGAGACGATCCTTCATTACATCCAAGATTACCCCCTGGGCTTTAATCTCCTTCTTCTCATGAGCTAGAAAATCTTGTGGATCTATTGGTGGAGGAGCTACTTTTTCCACAATTGCCCAAAAGTCATATTCATTCAAATAAAAAGTGACTCTGGATTTCCAAGATAGAAATTTGGATGCTCCATCCAATCTATCTTCAACTCTCAGACTTTTTGTTTCCATCCCTTAGATCTAAAAATATTCACTAGAAATAACCCGATGTTGAAATTGGCCTTATACTGACTTGTACGATCCTGTACACACCTATCACTACTAAAACATGTGTATGCACGTGCATGTTCTCACTTCAACCCATGTACAACTGATCCGTATGACTGTAAAAAACAAGTTCTACCTCTATACGACTGTTTCCCTGAAATCCAACCCTTGATTTCTGACTGTTGGTTATAAATATATTGAGAACTATTGTGGCTCTAAAATATGGATTCCTCTTAGAGAGAGAGCTCTGATACCATGTTTATTTTCCTAATCATGACACCTAGGTATATTGTTATCTAATTATTTTCTTGTTGTGAATTAGATTAGCAACTCACAAAACAAAATACACTTGCTGGAATAATCAACTCAAATAAATAGAAGAAGCAACACTGGAAACAAAAATCTCATACACACTACACAAAGATATTCTTCCCATCAACTAAGCTTATCATTCAAATAACTTAAAATCTTACAAGGGCTCCCTTATTGGGAAAATTTCCCACACAGAAAATACAAAAAACTTTAGACAATTCCTGCAAACCCTATAAACTCATGCTTGGTTGTATGATCCCATACAAACAAGTTC
>ML819472.1:2843-15803 GCA_009831015.1 Picea engelmannii
TATTACACTTTATTTCTATGTTTGTAGATGGAACATGAAGAGGTGGAACATTGAAAACAAATTGATCAAGAAAACATTAGGTTAAATAACCAAAGTACAATATCTCATACAAGTGATGAAGAAATGAAGCATGCATGCAGCTCTAGCGATGATAGCAATTCAAGCAATGTCAAATAACAATAAATATAATTGAATGTTACTGCAAGTTCTATGTTTTGGAATATTTGTCTGTGAAAATCAAGGATTTTGTTTAATGTACTCAACATATTGTCCCAATTGCATGAGGACATGTTACCGATGAGTGTAAAAATTACATATCGGTCGCATTTTGATTATTGTGGACCTTTACGTTGCCCCATTTTGTATGATGATGGGTCACTTATTAGTATACAATAAATTGGGTTTCTTATATTATTGCATTGTCAAATGTTGTAAAATGTTGTGTTGATGATTAATTAATATATGGATGATTTACATTGTTACAAATAATAGAGGAGTAATCCATTGGATAACGCATTAATGCAATCATTATATCAAAATGCAATAACATAAATATAAAAATCAATATTGTTATAACAAATATTTGATTTTGAGATGATTAATTGAAAATTTGTAAAAAAACATAATTAATTAAAATATATACATATTGTTGCACTTAATTCTTTTGAACTCACTAAATGGTGCATTTTTATGAGTTATACACAATGGTGCTAAAAATTGTGAGAAAGCAACGTTGCTTTACATGACATAATTTACGATTATATTTGTATCATTTCAAAATATTTTGATGTGCATGATTAAAATACGCACCAGTGCATGCTTAAACATAAAAATCATTGGTTCTTTTTGTTTATGTGTGCGCACCAGTGCTTCCCATTTATGTGTGGGCATCGATGCTTCTCATTTATGTATGTGCATCGGTTCTTCTCATTCAAGTGTGTGCATTGATGCTTCTTATTTATGTGTGTGCATCGATGTTTGTTATTTTATGTGTGTGCATCAGTGCTCATCATTTATGTGTGTGCATCGGTGATTCTCATTTGTGTATGTGCACTAGTACTGGTGCTTCTCATTTATGTGTTCACACCATTGCATTTTGACAATAAAAGCACCGGATTAATAAATAAATAAATAACTCCACCCGCCCAATTTTTTTAGCTATATGGAACATTCGTCAAAACCTCTGCAACCAATAGAGGAAGTTGTAGCGGAGGTTTTTTTTTTTAAATTGCCAAATTTTGTAACATCAAAAACCTTCGCTAGAAGGTGTTCTCCTTGTAGTGTTAAGCATCATCTTTATCGGAGAGGTCGAGACATAAACTATGACATGAGATGACAAAATATGTGTTCTAAAATGTGATATTTCTTTAACCAAAGAGAGGGCTTGCTTTTCTATTTTTGAGTATTTCAATTCATAATCATGCAATGTTTTGCTCATTAAACAAATTGGTAATTCTTCTCCCTTTGAATTCCTTTGTGTCAATATGGAAGCAATAGTTTCTTCTGAGAAAAACGAATATAGTATAAAATATTTATCAAATTTTGGGTTGACGAGGACTGGAATAGTAGTAATTGCATGCTTTATTTTTGTGAATATTATTTGAATCTTTGTAGTCCATTCAAATTTCTAGTCTTTCTTCAACAATTTGTTGATTGACTTTACAATTGTAGCATAGTTTGGAACAAATCTTCGTAAAAAAATTACCTTTCCAAAGAAGGATCGTACACCCTTTTTAGATGTTGGAGGATTGAGATCATTAATGGCTTTAATTCATCCTGGATCTATATATATGCCTTCTTTACTTACTATGTGACCCAAAACTTTTCTTTCTATATTGCAAATAAACATTTATTAGGATTTAAGGATATTCCATACATTTTGCAACATTCAAATACTTGTATAAGATGTTTGATATGTTATTTTCTTAGTTTTGAATGAATAGTCAGATCATCTTGATAGTCTGCCATAAATTTTCCTATCAAATCCTTAAAGGCATGGTCCATTGCCCTATGAAAAGTCGCACCAACATTTTTCAACACAAAAGGCATGAAAATATAAACATAAGTCTCCCATAGTGTAACAAGGGCGATATTGGGTCTATCCTCTTCAGCAACAAGTACTTGGTTATATCCAGAAAAACCATCCAGCATGGACATTAAAACAGAGCCAGTGACTTATTGTAATAACATCGTCATGTTAGGGAGTGGGTAATTATTGTTAATACTTGCTCATTTGAGATCTCTGAAATCAACACAAAGACGAATGTCTTCATTCTTTTTTCTAACAACAACGAGATTTGAGAGCCATTCTGAATGTCTAATTGGAAAAATTATGCCATCCTTCTTCAATTTTTCCAACTCCATTTTTACTAAGGGATTCAACTTGGGATTTATCATTCTTTATTTTTGCTTAACAACCATTGATCCCTCTTTGAGCGATATAATGTGTTGAAAAATAGACTTGTCATATTCCTTCAGATCAACATAAGTCGAGGCAAAAATGTCATGAAATTCTTTGAACAATGAAGTATATTGATCAATTTCTTCAATTGTACAACTAGTACCAAGATTTAAATACTTTGGAGAATCAAGAGTACCAATGTTGATTTTTTGTGTCTCTTGAACCTTCCTAATAGATGTCTCTTCTTTTGGATCTGGGATTTTTGTTTGGTAATCTCTTGTAAAAATAGATTCCAAACTGACATGGTCCTTAGAAAAAATTGCAACACTCCATTCACCAAGCTCTTTGGGAGAATTGTGTTTTTCTTCTAATTCATTTGAAATCATTGAATCATGATATGTGAGGAAATTTTCAATATGTTCATCATTTTCAAAAACTTGCAAATACTCTTGATTATCAAGTATTCAAGGCTGGAAAATTCTCTTGACATGAAATGTACTTTGATTTTGGGAATCATCTGAATTGAAAAGAGATGTAACTACTACCAATGAATCAACTTTTTTGTTCTTCTCTCGAGGAATGAAAGAGATATTGAAAGAATTAAAGGAATACATGAGTTCACATGCTCTTTTTGCATAATGATTTAACTTTTCTTTCTTGATTTTGTACTTCTTCTTGATATGATTTATAACTAACTTTGAGTCACTAGTTACCACCTAATTTCTACTCTCATCTAGAGAGAAAGAATCATTCATTGGATCGATGCTTCATATTTTTCTTCGTTATTGGTGCATGGGAATTCCAATCTAATGGCATGTGGATATATACCAGATTGGGGACTTTTAAAAATTATTCCAACTCCATTTCCAGACTTAGAACAAGCGCCATCAAATGACATTTTCCAGAATCCTTGGAAATAATCTTCTTCATCTTGCTTAAGATGTTTTATTTGTTCTGTGTTGAGGACAACACAATTTCCAATTCCAGAATCAATGTAATTCTGCATTATTTCATTCTCTTTCTTCTTAAATGATATGGGATTTTTAATTTCTTGATGAACCCTAACCATTGTCCCATATTTATTAGGAAGCATCATGCAACTTTCATCATTCATAATATACCCTCCAATTAACGAACATCGATCCCTTCCTAATACAACTCTATATGTTAATGGAAAATCTACAACCATAATAGTGAAAACTATTGTAATATGAGGGGTTACACTTATCCACGCACAAAAATATTTTATTTCACCACATGTTAGGACTTTTCTTGAATCAATGGCATATATGCTTTATCCAGTATCATAGTATCTTGTGCATCCCATTCCAAGTGCTTCCATGACTGATAGTGGCATGATGTTGTTAATGGCCCCACTATCAAACAAACAATTATGTAATGTAAAATCATGATTTTCTATGGATATGTAAAATGGTGGGATTTTACCCCTTGGCCTTACTGATGAAACATTCCATTGTTGCCTTGTATTCATGACAACAACTTCTATTTTTGTATTTGTATTATGCAATATCTTCAAAATATTTTCTCTTTGTTATGGTATCTTTACCACCTCCATGAAGGGTAAGGTGATTCTGAGCTTGGCTAGTGATATAGGTGGATATCAGTGGCCAACCACCTCTTCCACTGGCTTGAAAAATAGTTTTCCACCTTGGCAGTTTTTCGGGTTCCAAACTTTCGGGATCGTTTTGAGGCCTTAAACGACGTTTTTTGGGGATTTGGGGCCCAAGTGATTGTTGATGGCATTGACCTAGGCCAATCGAAAATCTTTCTTCTCAGTTAGACCTTTCTACCGAGCTATCGTACGTCTAAAACAGAGATCGTATGCAAAAGTTACGACCCCAGGAAGTTGATGTACTAACTTACCTCAATGGGGCCCACATGAATTTTCGCGCTTCATATCCTAGGGTAAGGTTTTTGGACGTCTAGGGTTTTGGCATTCATATTTATTGTAAAAATGCCTTCAGAGCCTCATTGTAGTCATCTTCTTGCGAATGAGCGCAGTTGTAAGATCTATTCTCAGAGATAAGCCGCCACCATTCTAGCAAGCTTGTTTTCCGTTGCATTTGACAGTTTATGCTTATTTCCTTATTGAATAGAAACCAATTTTACTGTATATATGTTATTTTGTGTTAAGCATCTTTTGATAATAATCTCTATTCATTTCGTTCTGCTCATAAAATCTAGATCAGTGGTATCAAAGCGGTATGCTCCTTGTCGTTCTTAATGCATGTCCCCAACAAGGTCAGGGTACAAAGAATTAGGTCTCGAGCTTGTTTCTCTTGAGGACAAAAACTCTCGCACGCCCAAGCGACCTCTCATGGTGGGAGAAAATAAAGACGATGGGACAGGAGATCCCTTCAAAAAATTTCTCGAGGAATCCCTCGCACAACATAGGAACGAGATTATGGATATTTTTGCACAAATCCTTTGGCGGATACCAACAGGCGACGCGTATTCCTCAAATGGAGGCGTCGCCCCTTCAAAGTACAAATCAACTTCGATATTCCTATTTTTGAAGGTCAGATAGACGCAGATGTTGTAGACAAATGGTTGAATATTCTAGAAGGGTATTTCTTTGTCCATAACTTCTCGAATAGAAAAAATATTACTTTTTCACTCCTCAAATTTGTTCCCCATGTCAAATATTGGTGGGAAACTTTCTGCGAGCAAAAGGAAACAGAGGAACCCTCATTATTTACAGTCGTGGTCACCTGGGAGTCCTTCAGGGATGCTATTAAGGAATAATACTACCCTGTTGGAAGTTGTAACACCCCAAGGTCGAGCCCCTACTTAATTGTAATTGTCTTTATAGGTTGGTGAGCCAAGTGTTTATACGCTGGTAGACTTATATGTTATTAGGTCGGCGAGCCTAGATGCTTAAGGCCAGTGAGCCTATTTTTGTATATGTAGACACTCATATCATTAATAAAATTACATCGTTGTGTGTAGACCAACCATGAAGAAAGAGTTATGGGGGACTAAGCTCCACTAGGTAGGGTAAGGGAAGGGGCTAAGTGTTTAGGAATATGGGATAAGCTAGAGGGATTACCTCTAAAGGAATAATATTTTTTTATTATTTCCTAAAATCTAAGGTTGACATAACTAGTGTTGTCCTAAGTTCCTGGAAAGGGAACGAGTGCTAAGTGGAGCTCATGTAGCTTCAGGAAGACATCTGTCAACCTGGGCGCATGCAGTTTATAGCGGGGAAATCCATCTCGTTGGGGGTTTGCTTCCCATTCTCACATTCCTTGGTTGTTCATGCGTTCCCTCACCATTCTGGGATGCTCACGATTCATTGGAAGTCTTCCATCCTTCTTGATTCACCCACGAATCCACCTATTGAACCATCTCTCCATCATCGACCTCTGAACAAGCATGCGCCTAGGGAACCTACAGTCATACTTGAGTTATCCTATGTATCTCTTGTGAAGCTTGACACACCCTGTATATGCTTGAGCCTGTGTTGTGTCTTAATTGTTGGATGTTACAGCCCACGTAGTTCCTTGACTGAGTGTGGCTTGTTGTCATCATATGTTCTATGTTGAGCTTCGATGTTGCCAACGCCCTTACTTGAATTGACTTAGGAGCTAGATTGAAGAAACAGGTTTTCAAGCTTGTGGTTTGAAGAGGCGGGTTGTCAGGCCCATGGACTAAAGAAGCAGGTTGTCAGGCTTGTAAGCAACTCTATCCAGGTGAGAGAGGTTGTTGGGGAAGTGATTTCCTAGAGGGAGCCCAACTGCAACTATAGTGCTAGGAGAATTCTTGTCTGGCATGTTGTTGAAGCCTTGGAAGGGAAGTGGGGCAGTCGAAGGATTATTGAGCAGAGAAGAGGCACACTTCCTATGGTGGGACATGCATGTGGGGAATGAGAAGTTGTAGGCTGTTAGTGTGAGTTGGCTCATGGGAGATAATCCTTCATGTTGATCTGTGTGACTTTTCTGTTGTACTTTCCAAGCCTAGAAATCCCTTGCCCGGTGGATTTTAGTCCTAGCTCGGGGGTGACCCACTATTGAGCTTGATGAGAAGCATGGTCTAAGGCTGGGAGGTTCGTGGAAGGTCTGCACACATTTGGTGGTCATATATTAAAAGATAAGTACCAAATAAATGTTGATTGAATGTTGTGTAATTGTACATGTGTTATAAGTGATCAGCAATGCCTGGATATATCATATATGTTGTAGGTGTAGGCTTACTGTCATTTCCGCATTAATCTATGTGTTATTAGAATATGTTTTATGTATGCATAAATTGTCTATATGTTTTAATGTTATTTCCACATGAATAGTGGCATGAACAAAATGCTATAGTTGTTAATTTTCATTAGATAGATATGCATATAAATTTACAAATTGGTATCAGAGCTAAAAGAAAGAATAGAGTTGATTGGGTAGCGTTACCCGACAGAGGCTGATGGTAGGGGACATTACAAATTGGTATCAGAGCCATGGTTTCAACACTAAGCCTGGATGGGCCATGTTACTGGAGATTGAAGCAAAAGTTCGGAAAGTAATTGTTGTCAAAATCGACAAAATTCAATTTCTGAGCCCATGGTTTCAACACTGAACTTGAATGGGCCACGAACGAGGAATTCGGAGTAAAATGTCTAGAGAATTTTGATGTACAGAGTGCCAAAAGGGGTTTGAGGAGAACAATTGAACCGTGTTCGGAAGCACGGTAGGTGTAAGAATTTAAGAAATGGCCACAGATAAAGAAACCACAACATCTGTGGTGATTGGGTCGTAGGATCTGTTCGGGAGAAGGAGGATCCTTCACAACCGTCAAATATGGAGAAAAGTGCATGAAGGTTAACCTCCAAGTCATTTCGGACTTTGCAACTTCAGTGAAGTTTATGAGTTATAATAGAAAGAGGGCTAAAGCCCGAAGTTCTGAAGACTCGAAGAGGATCTACACCATAGATCCGGAGGGGGGGGTGGTTACCATTGGATTTGATCAAGGACGGATCAGCTTGATTTGGGAGTTCGACGTTTGGGAGAAATGGAGTATGTTGATGTGAAAACCGTTGAAGCCCGAAGTCCCGAAGCAAAAGAGCAGAAGTGATGTGGCTTACTAACGTCACTCGAAATGACATGGACACATGGGATGTGTGCCATGTGTCAGTGAGCTAAGAACCTTTGGATGATTGAAATTCCAGTTAGAACATGACACGTGTTAGTCATTTGATTGGGGCATGTGTCCGCTTCTAATATTTTTCCACGTGGCCCTCCTCTCGATCATGGATGATGGGGCCCCTGATGGTCACGATGGATGTGTGGCGCAAGATCGTGAATTCTCAAGACTTGACACTACGGAAGAAATGGTCCATGAGGGAATGGAAGGAAGAAATCCCCGAAGTTATGTAGCGTTAAGGTGACGTGGCATAATGACATCACCAGGGGTGGCGTGCAAGTATTCATAGATTCATGGCTCGGGAAAATTGGAGTGTGTTAGTGCAGAGTCTCCCGAAGCCCAAAAATTTGAATTCCTGAAGCCCCGAATGCTCTGAAGTCCCAGAGCTCCAAAGACGAGAGTTCCATAGTGAGTATCAGTCATTGGATGTTGGGAAATCGTGGACCGTTGATCCACCCTACGTCGTGAGTTTTCCAATTCGGCGCTCCGAGAGATTTGTTGGGAGGTTCTTTGGAAATTTCCAAAGTTGGAGTCCCCAAAGCTCCAATCCACCGTAGATCTGAGCAAGGAATGTGGACCGTGGATCCACTATTCTACGTGCATTGGATAGTTCGTTGTTATGTGATTTTGTAAGGTGCGGAAAAAGGGAAACCTCTAAATTTCAGGAGATCGATGTTTCAAGGCTCCGAATAAGCACCCAAACCATTAGCACTGGGTCACAGTCATAGTCACATGCAAACCAAGGGATGAAGAAAAGGGATAGCATTGTAGAACAGAGTTGGGATTAGAGATAGAATCTCGAGGGGTTATTGACCAACCAATCCCACTTAAAATGGAGTCTGATATTTTTTTATTAAGTCAGAATGGTTTATGATATTCTGAGAGAATTATTAAGGGCTAATAAAGTGACAAAATTTGGTTGACAACACATTTTGCAGAGTTAACAATTGATAGAACCGAACCGAATTTATCCTCGGTGCAAAGAAATGGAGGAGGTAGAGGATGCTTACAGTTCAGAGAATGAAGTTAGATGAATGGATTTACATTTGGGAGTTGAAGGAATGAACTCCAATGGGCATGGAGAAGGGTTAGAGAAAGAAGTGAGCATGATGAAAATCATCAAAAATTTGCAAAAAGACGTCCAAATTCACCAGACTGATAATGAAAGGCTTAAGAAATCCAAGGAGTAATAGGAAGACTTCAACATGAAGTTGATGCAAATCCTGAAAAGAATAGAAAAGAAATTGGATAAGGAGAGTGGCTCAAGCAAATCAGGAAGTCATGGGTCTCCTGATGAGAAAAGAAGAACAATAAGTGTTAGAAGACATCACCATCACTCCCCGAGGCATTCCAATAAGAGAGCATAGAGCATCTCAATTCCATCCCCTATCAGGAAACATAAGAGGTCTGGGGTGGATGAGCTACGAGGAGAAATGAACAAAATCAAACCTCCTACCTTTGATGGTGAGCACAAGAAGGATGAAGATGCAAAAACATGGTTGTTGGGCATGAGAAATTATTTTCAATTGCATAATTATTCTTCTCACATAGAGGGAATAATTTCCATCTACCAACTCAAAGGAAAGGCATCCATGTGGTGGGATCAGCTTGTGCAGGTGCAGCACATTAAAGAGAAAAATGTTACTTGGAGGGAATTCAATAAGTATTTTGAAAAGAAATACTTTACTAAGAGGTACTATGACAAGAAAATGAAAGAGTTCTTTGAACTCAAGCTTGGGAGTATAACAATAGATGAATATGAAAGAAGGTTTTTAGAATTGTTGAAGTATGTTTCTTTCATCAAGGATGAGACAGTAAATATTCAGAGGTATTTGAGTGATTTGCCACCATTCATTAGTGACAAAATAAAAAATGATGATCCCAAAACATTGGAGGAGACCATAAGGCGAGCTAAGTGCCTATATGATCAGCAAAAAGCAAGGCCAACTTTCCAAAAATATTGGGAAGACAAGAAGAAATTCAATATGGATCAGTGGAAGAAGGGAACTAAGCCACCATTCTTCAGAAATAATCCTCATGGACAGCAAACTTCTAGAGAACCCAGAACGATTGAGACAGGAGGTCAAAGGCCAAGGCAGCCACCTATCTAATGTTGGGGTTGTAAAGGAGATCATATGTTTAGATATTGTCCTCATAGAAGTGACAAAGTGAGAGATGTTCAAAATGTACAGCGAGCTGAGACAGTGGGGGACATGGGCAGAAATGTACCAAGGATCTATGCAGCCCTAGACAACAAGAAAGCAGAGTATCAGTCACATATGATTGAAGTGGAAGGTATGATCAACAACCAAACCATTGTTATTTTAATTGATTCAAGAGCTAGTCATAGTTATGTAGATCCTAAGATGGTGGAAAGTTTTCATTTGCTAAGAAACAAGCATGGAAAACCTTGGTTGGTGCAGATGGATACCGGAGCCAAAAGAAAAGTTAATGAGATGGTTAAGTCATGACTTATGGACATGAATTGACTGAGCACAAGGGAAGATTTGAACATCTTGCCTTTAGGTTCCTATGGCTGTCTAATTGGGATGGATTGGTTGGACCAACATCGTGCTATCTTGGACTGTCATAAAAATGAATTTAATTGCTTGGATGAGAAAGGGAACCTAAGGAAAGTCCAAGGAATTCCCAGGGCAGTTGTTGTTCGAGAAATTTCAGCAATGCAACTGAAGAAATGCTATAGAAAAGGGTTTCAAATGTTTGTAGCTCATATGGAAGAAGACCTAAGGATAAGGTGCCAAATTTGGAGGATCATGCAGTCCTGGAAGACTTTGAATATGTTTTCAAGGAGGTACCAGGGCTACCCCCAAAGAGAGATATTGATTTCTCCATAAATTTGATACCTGGGGAAGCTCCAGTGTCAAAGACTCCTTATAGAATGGGTACACCAGAGCTGAAGGAGTTGCAAATGCAGCTTGAAGAAATTCTGAAGAAGGGGTATATACACCCAAGTGTGTCACATTGGGGTGCCCCGGTCTTATTCGTGAAGAAGAAATATGGGACATTGAGATTGTGTATCGATTTCAGACAGTTGAATAAAGTAATTATAATGAACAAGTATCCCTTACCAAGGATTGATGATCTCTTCGATCAGTTGAAGGATGCAAGGATATTTTCGAAGATAGATCTCATGTCAGGATACCATCAGATAAGGATTAAAGAGGAAGACATCAGCGAGACCGCCATTAGGACAAGGTATGGTCATTATGAGTTCACAATGGTGCCATTTGGTTTATCAAATGCACCAGTTATTTTCATGTGCTTAATGAATGGTGTTTTCCAAGAATATTTGGACAAGTTTGGCATTGTCTTTTTGGATGACATTCTTGTATATTCCAAGTCGGAAGAAGAGAATGAGCATCATTTGAGGATGGTGTTGCAAGTGCTAAGAGAGCCTCAGTTGTATGCCAAATTGAGCAAGTGTTCATTTTATCAAAAAAGAATTCACTATTTGGGGCATATCATATCAGAAGAAGGAATAGCAGTGGACCTTGAAAAGGTAGAAGCCATTAGAGGGTGGATAGCACCTAAGAATGTGACAGAAGTCATATCATTCATGGGTCTTGTTGGCTACTATAGACGGTTCATTGTATGGTTTTCAAGAAAATCTTATGTCATCACTTCCTTGCAAAGGAAGGGGAAGAAGTTTCAATGGACAGAAGAATGTGAAGGAAGCTTCCAGCAATTGAAGCAGTTGTTAACCAGTACTCCAATTCTGAGGATTGCAGATCCAAATGAAGAATTTTTTGTATGTACAGATGCATGTAAAGAAGGACTTGGTGGAGTCCTCAGTCAAAATGGGTTTGTTGTATGTTATGAATCAAATAAGTTGAAGGAGCATGAAAGGCACTATGCCACTCATGATTTGGATTCGGCAGCCATAGTGCACACTTTGAAGAAATGGAGGCACTATATTATGGGGAAGAGGTTTGAGCTGAGGACAGACCACAATGGTCTGAAATATTTATTTGATTATCCAACTCTAAATGCCAGGCAAAGCAAATGGTTAGAATTTCTCAAAGAATATGACTTTGATATCAATCACATCGAAGGAAAGGAGAACAAAGTGGTTGATGCACTCAGCAGAAGATTGCATGAGTTGCATGCTACACCCATTAGCATATACCACCCAGATTTGAAAAGCAGAATTTTAGAGGCTGCAAATTCATATTTCAATACAAGGAATTGGTAACTAAATTGCAGCAAGGTAAAATGCAGCAGAAAGTTGAAGATTATGAATTGGGAATTGATGGAATTCTCTTGTACAAAAACAGAGTTTATGTACCAAATTCTCATGAATTGAGGAGTACAAATTTAAAATAAATGCACAATGTACGTTATGCGGGACACCCAAGATATCATAAAACAATTTCAGCAATCAAAATCCAATATTATTGGCCAGGCATGAAGAAGGAAGTTGTTGATTTTATTGCCAAATGCTTGGAATGTCAAAAGGTAAAGGTTGAGCATAGACACCCAGCAGGTTTGCTACAACCATTACCCATTCCTGAGTGGAAATGGGAAGTTGTAACAATGGATTTCATCATAGGATTGCCCAGAACAAGAAAGCAACATGATGCAATCATGGTGGTGGTGGACAATCTTACTAAAGATGCCCATTTTATTCCTATGAAGACTACTCACAAGGTAGCTAACATTGTTGATATTTATATGAGGGAAGTAGCACACTTGCATGGCATACCCAAGAAAAGTGTGTATGACCGAGACCCAAAGTTTACCTCAAAGTTTTGGAAGGGGTTATTCAAAGGGTTCAGAACAAATATAAACTTCAGCACAGCATATCATCCTGAGTCGAATGGGCAAACAGAAAAGGTGAACCAAATGATAGAGGATATGCTAAGGATGTATGTGATGGAAAAACCATCTAAATGGGAATATTATCTACACTTGGTGGAATTTGCCTACAACAATGGGTATCAAGCATCATTGAAGATGAGCTTGTTTGAAGCACTTTATGGAAGAAAGTGCAACACCCTAATAAGTTGGGACAACCCAGCTGATAGGGTAGTGGTTGGGCTAGAGTTGCTCAAAGAAATGGAAGAGAAAATGTTGAAGATTAAACAGAATTTGAAGGCTTCCCAGGATAGGCAGAAAATCTATGTTGATAAGAATAGAACTCACGATGAATTTAAAGTAGGGGATCATGTATTCTTGAAAGTGAAGGCCAACAGAAGCTCCCTGAAGTTGGGAAATTGTTCAAAGTTGGCAGCTCAATATTGTGGGTTGTTTGAAATCCTAGAGAGGATTGGTCCAGTAGAATATATGCTTGCATTGTCTGCATCTATGTCTATACATAATGTATTTCATGTCTCATTGCTTAAGAAATGTATACCTGGTGCTAATCATGGTATTGATTGGAATGTGATTCA
>ML819472.1:15853-26373 GCA_009831015.1 Picea engelmannii
GCATGAAACTATCCTAGATTGAACATGTGGGCATGTGTGGGCCCGTTACAAAACTTTAAACTCTCCTAGTTTTTTGATCTAAGAAAGCAGAAATTCAAACACTATTCTAGCTTTGTTGACATGTGGGCATGTATGGGCCCGTTGCAAGAATGTGTTTGAAAAATGAAGCTAAGAGGGGTTCCAAAAGGGCCGTTGTCCTCTCCTAAAAGTTTTGAAATTTTGTTAAGGGAGATGAGATTGTTTTCACAATCTCTTTCTGATTCTCAAGATCGCTTGATTGCGCAAGAGAAGAGCATACTCAAGGATTGCTACTCCAACTTCGATTCCCAAATGTGATTTAGATGTGATAAAAATTGATGTGTTCCTTAGATTATAAATCAAAGCAAGCCATCCATGTGGCAAAAAGCAAATAAGGGAAAATGATTTTTATCCACCTAAGTGCTTATGTTTTGACTATCCCCTTTATAAGTTGAGGGGTCTAAGTGGTGCAGTATTTAGAGCATGCATAACATCATTCTTGAGAAGGAAAATGACTTTCCCCACATCCAAAAACCTTACAATGTGAAGTTTAGTTCAGATGTGCGGCCTCCAGTGTAGACAGAGGCGCATATGGCACTTGCGCGCTGAAAGTGTTGAGAACTAAAGCGCATGCGCGCAGAGGGAGAACGTTGTGCAGGCGCATGCGCGCAAGATGCGCGTCTGTGGGGTGGAATACCCGCGCGCCTGTAACAAGTGATCGAGAGAGAAAATCCGGATGGATTTTTCTCAATTCTCCTGTGAATTGACTGGTTAGCAGGTCAGCAGAGGCCGGTTTGTGTCCCTGCAAGTTAATAAAACCAAAAGGAAAGCAAAATGAACCCAAATGAGGGAGGAATTGATACCTACTCCCCAGTGGAGTCGCCAGTCTGTTCGCACCCAATTCGTCACCTGGTGAGAAAATCGAGGGTGCTTACATGCCCTGTTGGGTCTTGCAGAGCATGACAGCTGTGGAAGGAAGGGTTAGAGGAAACAAAACAAACTACAAGCAAGAATTAAATAAAAACAAACTACAACTGTTAGCATATGGATAAAGAAACAATAAACACAAAAAAGACACCGATATCACCAATGGTTTTGAGCTGGTCTATTGATGAAATCAAAGCACGATGAAGGAAGAGAATTGTGGTTCCTTCTTCCCCCAAAGGAAGGCTCTTGAGGCCCTCACAAACTTGCTTTCCTTACAATGCGAAGAAATGAGGCTGATAGTGAAAGAACTCCCAACACATCCGCTCAATGGAGAGGCGAATGGCTCTATGAAATGTTGCCAATGTGTTATCGTCAAAGAATGAGCCCTTGACAATCTTAGCAGCATAACAATACCTAGAATTCCTTGCAAAAACAATGTTCCTTCATGGCTTTTTATAGCAGATCACCGGGTGATTATGTAACCTCTTCCAAGTGTGAAAAGGGGCTCTTTAGGGCTTCATTAGGTCATTAACCTGCCTACCCTGCGGATTCAGCTCGGATTTGGGAGTCAAATCAGATTGGGAGCTGGTCCGTAAGTGGTTGAGAGGCCGGCCAATTCAATAAATGCGTCGTTTTAGCAGGTGCGTGGGTTTTTGCGTTGACAGTCGCGCGTCGTGTGCGCATGCGCGCAAAGTAGGTTCTTGTCCTGCGCATGTGCACGCGCACCAAACTACTGTGAAGAACCCTTCAATTTTTGGTTACTTTGTATAGTTTTTGGCCCTTCTGGAATGTTGTGAAATTAATTCAGTGCCATGAATGACTTCATTGTTGTTTTGACGATGCGGAGTTCTTGTCGCCATGTGCGGACGAAATTTCGGTGATAACAAGGTGGACCAAGAAAGCGCTTTTCAGGTGCATCTAGTGTGCATACTGGACCGTAAAAGCAAGTAGCTTTAGAATCAATCCATAGGGATTGTAAAAGTCTAGTGGACCATGTACGGTCCTGAGGACGCAACATGGGAGCATGAAGATGCTATGCGAGAAGAGTACCCACATCTTTTTGAAGATTTTGGAAATCTTGTTGTTTGTTATGTAAATAAGTTGCACTGAGGACAAGGCAAAAATAAGGGGAGGGGATTGTAACACCCCAAGGCCAAGCCCCTGTTGAATTATAATTGTGTTTATAGGCTGGTGAGCCAAGTGTTTATAAGCTGGTAGACTTATATGTTATTAGGTATGAGATCCTAGATGCTTAAGGCCAGTGAGCCTATTTTTGTATATGTAGACACTCATATCATTAATAAAATTACATCATTGTCAGTAAACCGACCACGAAGAAAAGGTAATGGAGGACTAAGCTCCACTAGGTAGGGTAAGGGAAGCAGCTAAGTGTCTAGGAATAGGGTCTAATCTAGAGGGCTTACCTCTAAAGGAATAATATTTTATTATTATTTCCTAAAAGCTAAGGTTGACATAACCTGTGTTGTCCTAAGTTCCTAGAAAGGGAACGAGTGCTAATTGGAGCTCATGCAGCTTCAGGAACACATGTGTCAAACTAGGCGCATGCAGTTTATAGCAGGGAAAGTTGGCTCGTTGGTGGTTCACTTCCCATTCTCGCGTTCCTTGGTCATTCACGCATTCCATAACCATTATGGGATGCTCATGATTCTCTGGAAGTCTGCCATCCTTCCCAATTCACCAATGGATCCACGCATTGAACCATATCTCCATCATCGACCTCTGAAAAAGCACGCACCTGGGGAACATACAGTCATACTTGAGTTATCATGTGTATCTCAAGTGAAGCCCAGCACACCCTGTATATGCATGAGCCTGTGATGTGTCTTAACGTTTGGTTGTTACAACCCACGTAGTTCCTTGACTGAGAATGGCTTGTTGCCATCATCTGTTCTATATTGAGCTTCGTTGTTGCCATCGCCCTTACTTGAATTGACTTAGGAGCTAGATTGAAGAAGCAGGTTGTCAGGCCTATGGTTTTAAGAGGCGGTTTGTCATGCCCATGGACTGAAGAAGTAGGTTTTCAAGCCTGTAAGAAACTCTCTCCAGGTGAGAGAGGTTGTTGGGGAAGTGATTTCCCAGAGGGAGCCCAACTACAGCTACAGTACTCAAAGAATTCCTGCCAGGCCTGTTATTGAAGCCCTGGAAGGAAGTGGGGCAGCCAAAGGACTGTTGAATGGATAAGGGGCACACTTCCTGGGGTGGGACAGGAATGTGGGGAATGAGAGGCTATAGGTTGTTAGTGTGAGATGGATCCTGGGAGATAATCCTTCATGTTGATCTGTGTGACTTTCCTGTTGTACTTTCCAAGCCTAGGAATCCCTTTCACACTGGAGTTTAGTCCCAGCTCGGGGGTGACCCACTGCTAAGCTTGATGAGCAGCTTGGCCTAAGGCTAGGAGGTTCATGGAAGGTCTACACACAGTTGGTGGTCATCTATTAAAAGATAAGTACCAAATCATTGTTGATTGAATGTTGTGTAATTGTACATGTGTTATACTTGATCAGTAGTGCCTGGATATATCATATATGTTGTAAGTGTAGGATTACTTTTATTTCCATTAATTTGTGTGTTATTAGAATATGTTGTTTGTATCCATATATTGTCTGTATGTTTTAATGTTATTTCCGCATAAATAGTAGCATGAACAGAATGTTATAGTTGTTAATTTGCATTAGATGGATATGCATATAAATTTACAAATTGGTATCATAGCTAAAAGAAAGGATAGATTTGATTGGGTAGCGTTACCCTACAGAGGCTGATGGTTGGGGATGTTACAGAAGTTATGACGACCTGTACACAAAATGGACCACACTGCGGCAGGAAAGAGACCAAGTAGTGCCCGAGTTCACAAATATCTTCCATACCTTGTGCACCAAGATGGGTATCAAATATTTTGAGTGACATCTGGTGCTCAAGTATCACGATGGTATGCATAGATACATCCAAGCTTAAATGGAGTTTATGGACATCTCATCCTTGGGCGCGGCCTACCGATATGCCGTCAAAATTGAGTAGAATCTCAAACAAAAGACATGGCAATTTGGGCCTGGGAACCCCTCACAAAAAAATCCAGGAAAAGGCGTCCCCAACCAGTAGAAAAAAGGACAGAGAAAAGACGGACCACCTTAGAACAACTTGTCCAGGCCATAAGCAAAGAAGGACACCGGAAAGACAAAGAAAGTATCGGGAAGTGGTGCGACTTCCATAAGAGCCCCTAGCATAACACTGTTAATTGCCGCTCAAAGCAATCATTGGTGGCTGAGGTGAAATCCTATGAATCAGAAGTGAGTTTTGACTTTGAGTCAGAACCAGAAAGGGGGAGATGGATCATTGACACAGAATCCAGTGCTATCGTTGCTACCACCAAGCTCTAGCCCGGTGAACCAGACGAACTAGAGGAAGGAGAGCGCCTTTTTCATTCACAGATGTGGGTGAAGGGTACCCCACTGCACTTCATCGTTGATAATGGTAGCCAAAAGAACCTCATCTCAATGGAGGTTGTCAAGTGACTCGCCCTACCGACAATGGCACACCTGCATCCCTACACCATCAGATGGCTCCACCAAGGAAGTGACATCTGCGTCAGCCAACAATGTTGCATGTCATACAGCGTCAAGCCCTTCAAAGGCGAGGTATTGTGTGATGTTTCCCCTCTTGAAGTTTGTAATGTTATTTTGGACCAACCTTATTTATGGAAACTCCATGTTGTGTATGAGTCTAGGCCTCGCAATG
The DNA here is from genome assembly GCA_009831015.1 of Picea engelmannii. Taxonomy (NCBI): domain Eukaryota; kingdom Viridiplantae; phylum Streptophyta; class Pinopsida; order Pinales; family Pinaceae; genus Picea; species Picea engelmannii. The sequence continues at coordinate 20,555 of ML819472.1, forward strand.
TTATTATTACTTTGAACAATAAATTGTACATGATACCAGAGGCAGTCCCACCTAGTGTTATTTCCTTGATCTATGTCAAGCAATGCAGGAAGGTCATCTCTCAGATGGGGAAGTTTTTCTTCTTCGTGATTCTCTCTCAGAATGAGCGAAAGATCGCAGCCACATCCAGGGTCTCTACGGTCGACCTCTCCACAAAGCAGAAGCAAGTAGATAAGGTCGTGGAAGAATACGCAGATATCTTCTCCTCACCTACCAAGGTACCTTTGCACTATCAAGTCAAGCACCCCATCGATCTTACCCCTGGCGCACCACTATCCAATGGGCCAATCTACCACCACTCTTTGTTATAGAATGAGGATATCAAGCAACATATCCAAGAACTGCTCCACAAGGGGCACATCTGTCACAGCTCATCACCTTGCAGGAGCCCAATCATGTTGGTATGGAAGAAATATGGAACCTGGCGACTCTGCATTGATTATCGAGCCCTGAAATCACAGTCAGAAACTGGTACCCAATTCCTCGAATCGACGACCTCCTTGATCAGCTCATGGGGGCCAAATACTTCAGTAATATTAATCTAAAGTCTGGATACCACCAAGTCCCGATAGAACAGACAGATGTATAGAAGACTGCCTTCAATTCAAAGGAAGTTCTTTTTGAATGGTTGGTCACACCCTTTGGTTTGAAAAATGCTCCAGCCACTTTCATGAGGATGATGGATGATATCCTGCGACCATTCACCAATACTTTTGTAGTGGTGTATCTGGATGACATTCTCATTTACAGCAAGACTTAGGCAAAACACTTGTAGCATATTCTACAGGTTCTATACACCCTGCGGCAGCACAAGCTATACGCCAAGTTGGAAAAATGCTCCTTCGGCATGGACAGGGTCCATTACTTGCACTAGATCGTTGATCATCATGGCGTACATGTGGATCCATCCAAGATCCAAGTCATCTGTGACTAGCCAGCCCCAACCACACTCACTGAGCTTCAGAGCTTCTTGGGCCTTTCCAATTTCTACCACAGGTTTGTGTTAGGATTCTCCCATATTGCATGGTCCCTCAGCCAAATAACCAGGGGTGGTGGTAATGAAAAATTTTTGTGGGGTCATTCCCAACAATAAGTGTTCGATGATTTGAAGTAGCGCGTGTGCTAACCCCAGTACTTTCACTACCGGACTTGCAACAGCCCTTTGAGATCGAGACAAATTCTTCAGACTATGTTGTGGACGTCGTTCTCACTCAGCACAGCCACCTCGTGGCCTATCATAGTGAGACACTATCAAATATTATCCGTAAGTACCCTACTTATGACAAACAAATGTACTCCATTGTGCAAGCTTGTCCAAAGAATGACCGCCATCAGAAGTGGTCCACCTGCTTGCAGCAATTCCACCTCAACATCAAGTATAAAATAGGAAGCACCAATCGCATCGTTGATTGCCCCTACAGACCGCCAGTCGCGGCACTCACCATGGTTCTAGACTCTTGTTGCCATGATACCTCTGGATGGCCCCAACTCTATGCGACAGACCTGGACTTCACCACCACCTACCAAATATTGGTCGTTTGACGATTAAAATCGCAACGAGGTTTTTTCCCGCAAAGTATTGTTAAAGCCTATTATTATAAGCTAACAAGATAAATAATACTAGTAGGTAGGACCACCTTGTGGATTCGGAGATCATATCTGGTTCTTATTTCATGTTTATGTTGCTATTCGACATCATTTATAGGGTTTTACATGATTGATGAAATCTTGATTTTATTGGTGATAAATAAGGCATATTAGGTGTTGGTTCTGATTGCGACAAATGAATGATGGATAAGGCATGATGTGTGTTGTTTCGATTTCCCTAGCCTCTAATGTCATGTTAAATGGCCCATGTTATCCATTCTTATCCTTGCTATATGTTCCTGGATTCATTACTGTGACACCTGCACAAGAGATATGTTAGTAACAACACATAAGAAGCAGTTGAAAAGAAATAAAAGCAATATAAACAAAATGCAAAAGGAAGAGATTAAACTATAGTAATATGTTTCTCTACATGCATTGAAATTAAAAGATCGTTGTTAATCCTAGATAACAAGTTAATAGCTATGTGATTTGTTGAGTTATATTAAACATGGTTGATATTTGTTATGGTGTAAGTTGGAAAATGGATAATTGTGATATGGGTAGCCCATTTCACAAGTGATGGATGTTAATTCCGATGCCTGGTTTAATTGAATGTGTTAGTGGGAGGCTTGCTCGCATGTACTAAGGAATTGAATGAGTGGGGGTGGAGGTGACGTGCATTTACTGCGCGTCGCTCCTACTCCTTCCATTGGTCACCACCCTAGTTGGGCCATTGTTCAACTATGTTTTGTTGTGGTTAGGCTCCGACTTTCAAGCAGAGGAAAAATCGCTCGGCCAAGCTCGCGTTTTAAGGTGTTTTTGGTTACAGGTATATCTTTTCGCCATCCATGAATCTGCTATGGTTAAGAAATAGATATTGGCTCGAAATGTGTGGGTTTGTGCTTTCCTTAATTCTGGAAACTGTGTAAATCTGTGATATTTTTCTGGAATGAATCGTTGGTGTGGTTCTCATTTCAATAATGTTGAAGTCACAGTGTTATTTTCATTCTAAGTGTTAGAAGCCATGAAGGCCCTCTGTCAGTCTTATTGGTCTTGGTTGAAGGGTATTTATTCGGTCCAGATTGGTTGGTCATCTCCACACTTTCCTATCACCATACCCAGTCGTTTGTTGTTGTGGGGTTTGTTGGGTTTGAAATGCCTTGTGTCACTGCGCATTGTTTCACTTGGGTATGGGTTTGTTCATGCTATTGATGGTTGCACAGTGGGTTATATTCCTTCTTCTCGGTTTTGTTTTATCTCAGCATTGTTAGTTGGTTGATTGGGAGAGCCATGAGGGTAATACCCTGTGTGTTCTAAGTGTTGTTACAAGGCCAAAATGGAGCCTTTGATCTTCTGTTCATAGTCTCTCCTATCTCATGAACTGTCACCATGTCAGCAAAGTCATTGGTGGTATACCCTGTGTGTGCATTGTTGGTCTCGGAGGTTCTCACTCGATGATGGGAGTCGACTCCAGTCTCCCTGTGTTGGTCTACAGAGAAAACCCTTGATTTCTCAAGCCCGAGTTTTGATACAGGAAACTGTGATGGCATGTTGGGTATATTGTTGGTTGTTATGAGTTGTTGGGTATTGTCAACAGTGTTCAATTTTTGGCTTGTCTCTGTTGATTATGTCGACAGTGGTGTTGGTTGTGGTATTTAGTCACTGCATTGGTTATTATGACAATCGAATTGATAAACTCAGCATGGTAATTTGGTTGATTGGAGAATTGGATTGAATGCACAGTCGATGTCTCTTACATTGTAATTGTTGAATTGTTAACCCAGCATTAGTTTACAATTGATTAATGCTCAACGATTCTTCATGCGTGATGCGTGGGTATGTGTGGCGTTCCTACAACAAGATAGCATGAGTTAATAATTGTTGTGACTGTGTGTTTTAAAATGGGAATATTTCAATCATGGTAATCATAGCATGGCCATCCACTGTATATGTTATGGATATTATATTGATTGCGCCATCAGAAAGGGTCACGGGTTTTTTTTTTTTTAAATATGGTTTTGTTAAATTTGTGAGATGAGATCGAGCACGTTGTTGTTTCCTCGTTGTATTGGATTGATATCGCATCCTTATGGATGTTTAGATTCAAGTAGTTATACATGACAGTCACATAAATGATCTCGCATTGTGTTAAGTGGTTTGTGTATCCCACAGCATCATATGAATTGAAATGGTAATTGTTGTCTGTGTTTAAATGGCAAATCAGGATCTTTGCAATTAAAATATGGATCGATGTGTTTGACTGTCCATTATGTTTGTTTAATGAATATCATACATCTTGACAGAGATAAGCACAGGTGCAATGGCAGTATGGTCTTATTACAATTTAATTGTTGATGGAAAGTGGTTGATGAGTTGACACTGAACAGAGTGAAAATAAGTGATTATTTATTCATTTGGGGATTGTTTTAAGATATTAATTGGATAAATGAGAAGAACAGAGCTCCTCTACAGGTTGTTGTGGAATGCATACTATCTTGTTTTGATGACACTGTGTTAAATATTTGATTATGAACAGTGAGCAAGTTAATGCACAGAATTGATTGAATTATACACGGTAATTCATATTTTGATCACAGTACTATTTGGTTGGTGTTGGACCTTTTGCGTTTTATATATAATGGATTTGTGGATTACTTAATTAATTTTATGAACAATATTGGCTCTCTTTCCATACCATTATTTTTCTTTTTGCTAATTACAACCCCCTCGCCTTCCCACATCCATTTTTCACTCCATGTTCTTAAAATTTAATTATAGTTAAGAGAATTCTATATTGGAATAGTTTGAAGTCGCATTTTCTTTTGATCAAAACACAGTTTTATAGTCTTTGGTTTACATTACAGTTGATTTTTTTTTGTCTTTGAGCAGTAACCATGATTCTTTTCTCTCTCATTTTATCATTTTTCGCTCAATACAAACCCTCACATATCCCATAACCTTTTGTTCACCCCATGCTCATTGACAACAGTTAAACAATTTGTATGGATTGGATTGCATGAGTCTAATATCTTGTTGAGCCAAATTCTATTTCATATTTTGAAATAGTTGTCATGTATGGTTGTTAAAAGAACTATTTTCTAATCAATTATGCATACAAGAATGAGCTATTCAAATAAAAGGCTGAAAATCAAGGCCCACTATGCCCCTGACAAAGGGAAATCCACTACTTCCCCTTCCTCACCTTCAAATGATTCTGATAAATCATTGTCCTCCTGCATGCAATTAAGGCACGATTGCTCTCATGTGATCAGTGAGATTAAGCCTAAAGGCTCCACACAGCCTAAGGAAAATTTAGAGAGTTTAAAAGGTGATAGAAGTAACAAAGGAAAGATTGCCTCACAGACTGGAAAATATGGATTTTAAGTTTTATTTATTTATCTATTGTTGAGAACAGTTGACTTCAGATTTACGGACAGCATGCTTTTTGGATATATTGGTAATATATTTTTTCAAAATAATTTCAAATGTCAATGAGATAAATTATTAAATATGAATGCGATGATGGGAGTCACAAGGAGGAGAGAAGGAGAAGCATACTAAGGTTTTCTCTTTGATTTTATGTTGAGATAGTTCAGTTTTCATTCATTCCTTAATTTATCACAAGCCTAATTATTTTTTATGATAGTAGGGTCTTATTGTAGACAGCAGATTCGGGGTTGAATTACATCATTCAGACACATTTTTTTCAGAGGTGTTGATCTATATTTGATAGTCTGTGTAGACTTGTCTGTTTGTGAATTAATTTTCATGATTGGCAAAGAATATTGTGCAGATTCGAGTGGGCAGCAATCTGTGGCAAGCTAATCCAGCTTTTAGAGTTCGGTTTTTGGTTTTTTGTCAGAGGTCCTTTTGTATGTTCCATCGGGTATGTCTAAGTTTGACTTTGGTCCAAAACTTCTTTATGAAATTTTGTAAAGAGAATGTTTCTTTGGTGAATTGGAATGAAATAAAGGATTTCTTTATGTCTCATCTGTCTTGATTGTCATCTTGGTGTCTTTTCTTTTGTCTCTACATTTATTTCAGCAATTGTTATATTCACAAAATCATATAAATAATGAATTTTCCAACAAGCTTTTATTTACAAAAAGACTAGCCTAAGCACTTGTAATCAATACGTGTGAGTTAGGATATTAATTTTGATGGCTATAAACATAGGGTGACATTCCCGT
>ML819472.1:26939-56722 GCA_009831015.1 Picea engelmannii
CTACTCATCCACTTCCTAAATTCAAAGAACATCTTCCTAGGTTTTTAGGGAATAACATTGCCACTACAAACGAACACCTGGTGGCATTTTCTAATGCTTGTCACAACATAGGAGCCAACGACAATGATACTTGCATGCGCTTATTCATCAATTCCTTGGGAGGAAAGGTTGCGGTCGATTTCTTTGACCTTCCTCCTAATATTATGTCTACTTGGGAGGAGTGAATCTATTGGTTCAAATCCACTTATGGGAAATCTAAAAGCCCAGCCGAGAAGTTACAGGAATATAATAATGTCACTTATAAGGATGGTGAGACCATCAGTTCTTTCAACTTGTGTTTCACTAAGCTATACAATCAGATCCCTAAACTTATTCGACCTCACAACCAAACCGCTTTCATGCATTACTACAATGCATTACCTTCCCCCTACTATCATAGGCTTGAGGAAAAATCCATTGATAATCTTGGTTCATCTCTGCATACTTGTTCAGAATACAAAGAATAGCTTGAAAGAACAGGTCTTCCCCAGGGAGAATCAGTTAAACAGAAAAATATGTCCGCCCTCTTACAGCTAGTACAATATATGAACAATCATATGATAGCGTACAAGTGAAAGGGGACTGTCTCACCTCTCACCCCTGGAGCTTCATCCTCTTCTGCACCCCCCTTTAGAAGTCTAATTGAGAATAATTTTCAGCCTAAAGGTATCTTGCCTCGAAGTTGGTGTAACTTCTGCAAGGAACACCATAAGGAAGCCACATGTGAGGTAAGGAAGAGTGCCAGATATAACATTTTTGGTAAAAGACCAGAAACTACTATCATTGTCCTAGACTTTGCAGAGCCATAAGATGTCATGATCATCAATACTAGGAACAAAACCTATGCTCCCAAGGGAAAATTTAATCCTCCCCGCAATTCTTCTAGCCCAAAATCATCCTCACTTGTTGCTACTGTGCAGGTTCCTAAGGTTCCTGACAATCAAGGAACAACTTCCCCTCTCCCCTCTTCCAAGTACAATATCTTGAATCAATTGGCCAACATCAAAGAAGATGCAACCCTTCTGGACATGGTTGTTGTCCCTGAACAACAGATGCATATGAAACAATTAATGGAAGGAAAAGCTTTTGTTGTAGCCAATATTTCTAAAGAGGTAAACGAAGAGGATTCCTCTGTGAATAAAGTAGGTGTACATAACTTTAGTTACCCTATAAAAAATCCACCTTTTTACATTTCTATAAAGATTATGGATAAGATTTCCCATTGTTGCCTCATTGATGGTGGTTCGGGCTGAAGTGTGATGTTGAAGATTATTATGGAAGAACTAGGCTTGTCTTGAACAAATGAAAATGCTAGAAGCATGCTCTCCTATAATATCCTACAACAAACAACCATAGGTGAGATTAAAGATGTAACCTTAGTTTTGTGCGCACACCCTGAAATAAGGACAGCCCTTAGTATTCAGGTAATTGATATGCAGGTAAGAAATTACTCAATCATCTTGGGAAGATATTGGCAAGCCTTAACGGGTGGATACCTCTCACTCGACGGAACGCATTTATCCGTTCCTTGGAACGGTAAAAACATTATAGTCCTTAGAGAGGGAAGGATATCACCTTACATAGAGAGTGTCCCACATCCTAATGTAAACTATATCGAAGAGGACCTAGGGGTGTATTCCATATTCGCTGAGGAGGATAACATTCCCATGGAACAAATTGGTTTAGATGATGGTATGTGGCACATGCACTTTTATGGTTCATGCTCTAATGAAGGTAACGGAGCTGGCATTATCTTGATATCTCTTGTAGGGAAAATACATAATTTTTCTTACAGGTTGGAGTTCGCTTGCACTAACAATGACACTGAATTCGAATCTTTATTATTAGGCATTGAAAACACCTATAATCTCGATTGTGGTCACCTTTCAGTTTTTGGGGATTCTGAGCTTGTTGTGAACCTTGTACGTAAAATTTACTCTCCTAGCAACAAGTTGATTAAACGATACACCCAAATTGTTTGGGCGCTTATCTTGAACCTTTTATCTTTCAACATCACTCATGTTAAGAGGGATTTAAACTCAATGGTTGATTGGTTAGTTGTTTTTGCAGTTTCTCCTAATCGACAACTTCTGCCACACAGACCTGATTGTACTTTTCAATCTTTGTATCGTCCACATATCCCCAACAATATAGAATCTTGGCAGTTCTTCCCTAACGATGAAAGCATTTGTGCTTTCAATCAAAATGAACATTTTAAGCCTAAGGAAATTGTATCCATAGAAGATAACAAGATTCCTAAAGGATTGACTCCTCTAGAGAGTTAATTTTCATCAAGTGATGTAGGCAACAAGGAGAAACGGAAAGAAGAGGATTCGAAAAGAAAGGTGGGTGAAACCATCTCCTTGAACATTGGGACACCACAGACTCCAAAGAATGTTAAAATAGGTGCCAAATGTTCAGATGAAGAGAAAATGAAGTTTTCCAAGCTACTTGGTGAATTTCAAGATGTTTTTGCTTGGTCTTATGAGGATCTTCGTGGTTTTGATCTTGGTCTTATACAACATGCCATCCCCATTAAGGAAGGCATAAAACCAATTAGGAAAAAACAAAGACCTATTAACCATGTGCCAGAAGAAACTATTCGAAAGGAGTTGGAAAAACTCTTGAAGGATGGAATCATCCTTCCGGTCAAGTATTATGAATGGGTTTCAAATTTGGTTCATGTTCGGAAAACAACTGGTCAAATCAAATTATGCGTTGATTTTCACGCGTTAAATCAAGCTAGTATAAAATATCACTTCCCTCTCCCTAACATGGAAATGATTTTGCAGCAAGTTGCAGGGTCACAAATGATGTCCTTACTTGACGATTTTTCCGGTTACAATCAAATCAAGGTAAAAAGGGAAGATAAATATAAAACCACCTTTATTACTCGTCGGGGTACCTTTTCTTATGAACATGTGCCTTTTGGCTTATCTAATGCAGGTGCCACTTTTCAAAGAGCTATGCAAATAGCTTTTGATGATTTGATCGGTAAGATCATTCAGATCTACCTTGATGACTTAACGGTGTACTCTAAAATCCGATCACATCATTTTGGTCATCTGAGAAAAGTTCTCATGCGATGTAGGAAATTTGGCATTTCTCTAAATCCTTCCAAGTCCATTTTCGAAGTTACCGAGGGCAATCTCCTTGGACACATTATCTCTTATTCTGGAATAAGCATTGATCTTGAAAGGATTGTTGCTATCCTTAATCTGCCTGCCACCACTTCCAAGAAGGAGGTTCAAGCTTTTATCATGGTTATTAACTTTGTCCGTAGGTTTGTTCCAGATTTTGTTGTGATGGTCAAACCAATTTACAATCTGCTTAAACAAGATTGTTCTTTTTCTTGTACAAATGATGTCGAAAATGATTTTGAGGGGATTAAGAAAGCAATCGGTTCCGCACCGGTTTTGGCGAAGATGGATTTTGAGAAGGAATTCATGATATATACTAATGTCACCGAGGAAGAAATTTATGTCGTCCTCATGCAAAATGATGACCAATGAAATGAAAAACCAGTGGCTTACATGAATCAAAGTTTGTCTGATGATGAATTTAAATACTCTTTTATTCAGAAACATGCTTTCACTCTTGTTAAAGTTGTTGAAAAGTTTCGCCACTTCATTTTAGGTAAGCATACGTTGGTAAAAGTCCCTTTACCTCCTGTCAAGTTGTTGCTCTCACAGACTTATCTTTCAGGGAATCTTGCACATTGGCTTGCCAAGATCCAAGAGCATGATTTGAATATCCTGACTTCTACCACTATCAAGGGACGTGACTTAGCCCTTCACTTAGCTCAGCATGCTGAGAATAATGAAGAAATTGATGAAGAGGATAGCTTCATATCAATTCTCTTTTACATTGATAAGCAGATCCTCCCTGTGTCTGAACATCCCTGGTACAAAAATTTAGTTTACTACTTACAGAACCAAAAATGTCCAGACAATTTAGACACTCATCAGAGGAGAAGGCTCTGTCTTGAATCTGCAAGATACGTCATTATAGGAGACTTCTTGTTTCGAAGGTCGGTTGATGGTGTGTTTCTTCGATGTGTAGACAATGAAGACACACAGAAACTGTTGCAACAAACTCATGGCTCTTCAAATTCTGTCATTCATATAGGAGGTCATTTTTCTGCTAAAACCATTGCCTTAAAAATTATTAGAAAAGGATACTATTGGCCTTCAATATTTCGTGGATCTTATGTCTTTTCGAGATCTTGTGATAAGTGCCAAAAATTTGTTGGGAAAGAACTCCTTTCAACCATGCCATTACAACCTGTCCTCCCAGACTTCCCCTTTTCAAAATGGGGATTGGATTTTATTTGTCCTATTAATCCTCCATCTTCCGTTGGACAGGTTTTTATTTTGACAGCCACGGACTATTTTACAAAATGGGCTAAAGTTGTCCCACTTAAGCATTCAACATATGATCAGTAATTACTTTCCTTGAAAATAACTTTTTTTCCAGATTTGGTCTTCCATTGGAAATTATTACAAACAATGTTCCCACTTTCATTTTTGCTAAGTTGACCCAATTTTTAGCTAAGTTTGGGGTTGAAAATTTCACCTCATCAGCTTATTATCCCCAAGGAAATGGGCAGGCTAAGTCTACCAACAAAAACCTGGTAAGAATCGTCAAAAGGCTCATCGAAGATAAGCTTCATCAATGGCACACTCTCCTAACTTACGCCCTTTGGGCATATCGAACTACCGCCAAGGTAAGCATTGGTTGCACCCCTTTTCATCTTGTCTATGGTCAAGAAGCCCTCTTACCTACTGAGCTAGAACTTTCTTCCCTAAGGTTGATGCTACAGATCGAAGAATTAAATTCTTCTGATATTTCACAAAGGATAAACACACTCCTAGCTTTGGAAGAGAAAAGGATGTTTGCTTTGGATAATATTAAAAGGAGACAGCAAATCGTTAAGAAGTATTTCAACAAGAGTGTCAAAACTGTCAAATTTAGGGTCAATGAAAAGGTATTCTTGTGGGAATCAACTCATGCTGATAGGGGAAGACATTCAAAATTTCAAAAACTATGGCTGGGTCCTTTCAAGATCGCTTTTGTCTTAGTACGAACTCTTATATTCTAAAAGATTTACAGGAGCAGTTGTTTTCCTACAACACTAACGGTTCTCACTTGAAGCATTACGTGGAACCAACTTGAAAAGTTCTAACACTGTTTGGATTTTCTGTAGATAAGTAGTCTAGCTCTGCTTTCAGTTTTTCACTTTCTTTTCTTTTTTTCTTTACAGTAGTTTGATTTCTACTTTTCGTTTTAAACATTTCTGACTGCTCTTATATTTCTGTCGTTTTTCTGCTGTTTACATTTTGCAATTTTATTCTATTATGATTTATGTTTATTTTTCGTATTTTAATTGATTTTGGTCAAGAATAAGATGTTGGATCAGTTCTGCCACAGTGACACCCCTACAAGGTATTGTTAATCAATAACAATCAAGCTTACATAGTTGTCGTGATGTTTCCCTGGAGAGAACTTGAATTTGTTATCTACTTTCACTGTTGTTTTATAAAGAGTTGGTTATCTCTCGCTTCTTCTTTCCATTTCTTCATCCATTTGAGATTTTAAAGAGAAAATCCATAAATTTTCTCCTTGAAGTAAAGAGCAGATTTCGGTTGAGTGATTATGAATACAGGGATAAACCCCCTCATACTTAACACTTTTCATGAATTATTCCTAGATTCTCGGTCATTTTTCCATTAAATCCGCTCACTTCCCCCTGTTGCATAATCTTCCTGGTTATATATTCTTGACTTGTTTTTCTTGGTCTGTGAAACCATGAGTTTTGAGATCTAAATATGTTGAAAACAAATTTCCCTGTGGAGTCGCCAGTTTGTTGACGATTAAAATCGCAGCAAGGTTTTTTCCCGCAAAGTATTGCTAAAGCCTATTATTATAGGCTAGCGAGATAAATAATACTAGTAGGTGGCACCACCTTGTGGATTCGGAGATCAGATCTGGTTCTCATTTCATGTTTATGTTGTTATTCGACATCGCTTACTGGGTTTTACATGATTGATGAAATCTTGATTTTATTGGCGATAAATAAGGCATATTAGGTGTTGGTTCTGATTGAGACAAATGAATGATGGATAAGGCATGTTATGTGTTGTTTTGATTTCCCTAGTCTCTAATGTCATGTTAATATGGCCCATGTTATCCATTGTTATCCTTTCTATCTGTTCTTGGATTCATTACTATGACACATGCACAAGATATATGTTAGTAACAGCACATAAGAAGTAGTTGAAAAGAAATAAAATCAATATAAACAAAATGCAAAAGGAAGAGATTAAACTATAGTAATATGCTACTCTACATGCATTGAAATTAAAAGATCGTTGTTAAGCCTAGCTAACAAGTTGATAGCTATGTGATTTGTTGAGTTATATTAAACATGGTTGATATGTGTTATGGTACAAGTTGGCAAATGGATAATTGTGATATGGGTGGCGTGTTTGACAAGTGATGGTTGCTAATTCCGATGCATAGTTTAATTGAATGTGTTAATGGGAGGTTGGCTGGCATGTACTAAGGAATTGAATGAGTGGGGGTGGAGACAACGTGCATTTACTACACGTCACTCCTACTCCTTCCACTGGTCGCCACCCTAGTTGGCCCATTGTTCAACTGTGTTTTTCTGTGGTTAGGCTCTAACTTTCAAGCAGAGGAAAAACCGCTCGGCCAAGCTCGTGTTTAAGGTGTTTTTGGTTACAGGTATGTTTTTTTTCCATCCATGAATCTACTTTGGTTATGAAATAGATATTGGCTTGGAATGTATGGGTTTGTGCTTTCCTTAACTCTAGAAACTGTGTAAATCTGTGATATTTTTCTGAAATGAATCGTTGGTGTGGTTCTCATTGCAATAATGTTGAAGTCATGGTGTTATTGTCATTCTGAGTGTTAGAAGCCATGAAGGCCCTCTGTCATCCTTATTGGTCTTGGTTGAAGGGTTTTTATTTGCTCCAGATTGGTTGGTCGTCTCCACGCTTTCCTATCACCATAGCCAGTCATTTATTGTTATGGGGTTTGTTGGGTTTGAAACGCCTTGTGTCACTGCGCATTGTTTCACTTGGGTATGGGTTTGTTCATGTTATTGATGGTTGTGCAGTGGGTTATATTGCTTCTTCTAGGCTCTGTTTTATCTCAGCGTTGTTAGTTGGTTGATTGAGAGAGACACGAGGGTTATACCTTGCGTGTTCTAAGTGTTGTTACAAGGCCAAAATGGAGCCTTTGCTCCTCTGTTCATAGTCTCTCCTATGTCATGAATTGTCACCATGTCAGCAAAGTCATTGGTGGTATACCTTGTGTGTGCACCGTTGGTCTCGGAGGTTCTCACCCGATGATGGGAGTCAACTCCAGTCTCCCTGTGTTGGTATACAGAGCAAACCCTTGATTTCTCAAGCCCGAGTTTTGATAGAGGGAACCGTGATGGCCTGTCGAATATACTGTTGGTTGTTATGAGTTGTTGGGTATTGTCAACAGTGTTCAATTTCTAGCTCGTCTCTGTTGATTATGTAGACAGTGGTGTTGGTTGTAGTATTTAGTCACTGCATTGGTTATTATGACAATCGAAATGATAAACTCAGCATGGTAATTTGGTTGATTGGAGAATTGGATTGAATGCACAATCGTTGTCTCTTACATTGTAATTGTTGAATTGTTAACCCAACATTAGTTTACAATTGATTAATGCTCAGCGATGCTTCATGTGTGATGCGTGGGTATGTGTGGTGTTCCTACAGCATGATAGGTTGAGTTAATAATTGTTGTGACTATGTGTTTTAAAATGGGAATATTGAAATCATGATAATCGTAACATGGTCATCCACTGTATATGTTATGGATATTATATTGATTGTGCCATTAGAAAGGGTCACGGGTTTTTTTTTTTTTTAAATATGGTTTTGTTAAATTTGTGACATGAGATCGGGCATGTTGTTGTTGCCTCGTTGTATTGGATTGATAGCCCATCATTGTGGATGTTTAGATTCAAGTAGTTACACATGACAGTCATAGAAATGATCTCGCATTTTGTTAAGTGGTTTGTGTGTCCCACAGCGTCGTATGAATTGAAATGGTAATTGATGTATGTGTGTTTAAATGGAAAATCAGGATCTTTGCAATTAAAATATGGATCGATGTGCTTGACTGTCCATTATGTTTATTTAATGAATATCATACATCTTGATAGATAAAAGCACGGGTGCAGTGGCAGTATGGTCTTATTACAATTTAATTGTTGATGGAAAGTTGTTGATGAGTTGACACTGAACAGAGTGGAAAAAAGTGATTGTTTATTCATTTGGGGATTCTTTTAAGATATTAATTGGATAAATGAAAAGAACATAGCTCCTCTACAGGTTGTTGTGGAATATATACTGTGTTGTTTTGATGATACTGTGTTAAATATTTGATTATGAACAGTGAGCAAGTTAATGCATAGAATTGATTGAATTATACACAGTAATTGATCATTTTATCATAGTACTATTTGGTTGGTGTTGGACCTTTTTTGTTTGATATATAATGGTTTTATGGATTACTTAATTAATTTTATGAACAGTGTCTGCTCTCTTTCCCTACCATTATTTCGTTTTTTGCTAATTACAACCCCCTCGCCTTCCCACATCCATTTTTCACTCCATGTTCTTAAAATTTAATTACAGTTAAGAGAATTCTATATTGGAATAGTTTGAAGTCACATTTTCTTTTGATCAGAACACAGTTTTATATTCTTTGGTTTACAATACATTTGATTGTTTGTTTTCTTTGAGCAGTAACCATGATTTTTTTCCCTCTCATTTTATCATTTTTCGCTCAATACAAACCCTCCCATATCCCAGAACCTTTTGTTCACCCCCTGCTCATTGACAACAGTTAAACAATTTGTATGGATTGGATTGCATGAGTCTGATATGTTGTTGAGCCAAAGACTATTTCATATTTTGAAAGAGTTGTCATGTATGGTTGTTAAAAGAACTATTTGCTAATCAATTATGCATACAAGAATGAGCTATTCAGATAAAAGGCTGAAAATCAAGACCCATTATGCCCCTAACAAAGGGAAAGCCACTAATGCCCCTTCCTCACCTTCAAATGATTCTAATAAATCATTTTCCTCCCGCATGCAATTAAGGGACGATTGCTCTCATGTGATCAGCGATATTAGGCCTAAAGGCTCCACACGGCCTAAGGCAAATTCAGAGAGTTTAAAAGGTGATAGCAGTAACAAAGGAAAGATTGCCTCACAGACTGGAAAATATGGATTTTAAGTTTTATTTATTTATCTATTGTTGAGAACAGTTGACTTCAGATTTATGGACAGCGGGCTTTTTGGATATATTGGTAATATATTTTTTCAAAATAATTTCAAACGTCAATGAGATAAATTGTCAAATATGAATGTGATGATAGGAGTCACAAGGAGGAGAGAAGGAGAATCATACTAAGGTTTTTCTCTTTGAGTTTATGTTGAGATAGTTCAGTTTTCATTCATTCCTTAATTTATCACAAGCCTAATTTGTTTTTATGATAGTAGGGTTGTATTGTAGACAGCAAGATTCAGGGCTGAATTACATCATTCAGACACTTGTTTTTCAGAGGTGTTGATCTATCTTTGATAGTCTGTGTAGACTGGTCTGTTTGTGAATTAGTTTTCATGGTTGACAAAGGCTATTGTGCAGAGTCAAGTGGGCATCAATCTGTGGCAAGTTGATCCAGCTTTTAGAGTTCAGTTTTTGGTTTTCTATAAGAGGTCTTTTTGTATGTTCCATCAGGGATGTCTAAGTTTGACTTTGGTCCAAAACTTCTTTACGAAATTTTGTATAGAGAATGACTCTTTGATGAATTGGAATGAAATAAAGGATTACTTTATGTCTCATCTATCTTGATTGTCATCTTGGTGTCTTTGCTTCTGTCTCTACATTTATTTCAGCAATTGTTATATTCAGAAAATCATATAAATAATGAATTTTCCAGCAAGCTTTTATTTACAAAAATACTATCCTAAGCACTTGTAATCAATATGTGTGAGTTAACATATTAATTTTGATGGCTATAAACATAGGGTGACATTCTCGTCTATTTTTCTTTAGCCAAGCAGAATCTAAAAATGCTTGAGTAAGATCATTCATATATATTCCTCAACGGGGCACAAACGTAGTTGTCGATAATTTCCATCTTAAGGATGGGTTGTTGTGTCGTCTAGGCCATATATGTGTTCCATCAAGTGAGCTAGTGAAGCTGATCTAGGAATCCCACTACATCCGGGTGACAGGACACTTTGGCATCGAAAAGACAGTGGTAATGTTGCAGAAACATTTCTACTGGATGAAACTTCGACATGAGGTCAGCAAGTATATCAAGTCCTGCACTGCCTGCGCTATTTCCAAATCGACCACTAAGAAATAGGGCATGTATACCCCTCTTCCTACTCCTAACAAGCCATGGGAATCCATCTCTGATTCTGGCCACCTGCAAGAAGAGCATCACAACATAGGCGGTTGCCAAGCTCTTCTTTGAACAAGTCTAGGTACATTTTGGAATCCCACAAACCATTATCTCAGATCGGGACAGTCGATTTCTCAGGACATTCTGGTCAAGCCTCTGGTCATTGCTTGACACCAAGATCACCAAATCCATGGCCTTGCACCCCCAGACAAATGGCCAAAACGAGGTTATAAATCGAATGATCGTGCATATCCTGCACATGTATAATTCCAAGCACCCTCACACATGGGATGAGAGTCTTCCCTATGTCCAGCATAGATACAACCGAGCCCTGCATAGCTCAACCAGCCACAACCCCTTTCAAGTGGGGTTGGGATTCCAACCATTGGGTCCCATAAATGTTGCACTACCCCTTGCGGTCACCTCAACCGACTCATCTCCTGCTCCAACTGAAGATGACAAAGCCACCTGGTTCATTGAGCGGATCCAACACATCCACCAACATGTTTAGGATATCCTACAGAAGTCCAATGACAAGTACAAGCAGCACCATCATCAACATCGGGTGCCACATAAGTTTCAAGTGGGTGACAAAGTTTGGTTGCACTTGCAGAAAGAACACCTTACAGGACCTCATCGGAAGCTTCACCCACTCTGTTTTGGGTCGTACACTATCACCAAGGATGTGGGTGATAATGCTTTTGAGCTCAACGTTCCTCTTTTCCTTGGCCTGCACTCAGTGTTCAACGTGGATCTCCTTTGGCCTTATTTCCCACCATAATTGGACACCTTAGAGGTAGTAGAACAGCTGAAACAAACATAGCTCAACCTCGACTGCATACAACAGGCATCCAGTGATCAGATTGTGCACAAAAAGGTCAAGGGAAATCGTCAGCAAAGGATCCAGCTTTATCGAGTTGTCGAAATCGGGCAGCTCCTGCACCAAGGCAAGTGGCTCACCCGGGGCCAAATTCAGTATAAATTTCCTCATTTGATGGGGGAACTCAATGAAATGGAGGCCATTGCTTCCTAAGGAGGGATTATTGATCCAGGTGGATATCAGTGGCCACCCCTCTTCCACTAGCTCAAAAAACAGTTTTCCTCCTTGGCAGTTTTTCGGCATTTTTTCAGGTTCCAAACTTTTGGGGTCGTTTTTAGGCCCTAAACAACGTTTTTTGGGGATTTGGGGCCCAGGTGATTGCCAAACATATTGACTTGGGCCAGTTGAAAATCGTTCTTCTCGGTTATACCTTTCTACTGGGCTATCATGCGCCTAAAACAGAGATTGTATGCAAAAGTTACGACCCCGAGAAGTTGATGTACTAACTTACCCCAATGGGGCCCACATGATTTTTGGCACTTCATCTCCTAGAGTTAGGTTTTTGGATGTCTATGGTTTTGGCATTCATATATATTGTAAAAATTCCTTCAAATCCTCATTGTATTCATCTTCTTGTGAATGAGCGTAGCCATCACATCTCTTCTCAGAGATAAGTCGTCATCATTCTAGCAAGCTTGTTTTCCACTGCATTTTATAGTTTCATCTTATTTCCTTATTGAATAGAAACCAATTTTACTGTATATTTGTTATTATGTGTTAAGCATCTTCTGATAATAACCTGTATTCATTTCATTTTGCTCATAAAATCTGGATCAACTAGCTCATCAACTAGATTATAATTCATTTGTAATGGATTCTTTGTTTGATTAACAATTGTTTGTTGTTTTGTTGGTTTTGAAGTATTGACTTTTTATTTTCCTTTTTCAGGTGCTTCCCTCGTCCTGAACTTATTTACTTGTGCTCTGGTCTCAACAACATTGTCTTGTGAGTAGTCAATATCTTCTTGTTCATCAAAAATGTAAAAAGATGACTTACCTTCATCCATTTGTACTGATTCTAAAACTTAATATTGGTTTACATCTGCAACTTGATCAAAATTTTCTTCTTCTACAATTTCTTCTAGCACAACAACATTAGGATTTGGAACTCTAGGTGCTCTTGGTATATGTTCTTCAACTTTATCATTTCTTATTCTTTGATCTTGTACTAGAACTCGCATGTTTGGATTTGGTGGAACAATATTTTCAGTTCCTTTAACTCTAGTAATATTTTTCTGCATTTTTCTAAGTATTCTACTCATTTGAGCCATCTCTATCGTGTGTCTTGTTTCTTGGGAAACTACTGGATAATTTTGGACATTACGGGGAACCCCCTGAAGAAATCCTCTACTAGTTGCTCAATTCTCAACACTTCTTGAAGTAGATGGTCCTTGAGGTGATATGGATAGAGTAGTCATTTGTCTTTGTACTTTCCCAAGAATGATCTCAGGATCAACAATTGTCTCCAACATAAACTCTTCCATTCATGTTTCCTTTTGAATTGTTGCATGTATATCATTTATTTGTGAATCTCTAATTGCATAATTCACATTCGAAGGCATGGTATTCTCATAACATCCAAATATGACAGGAGGATTTAGACGTTGTTCTTTTGGGATTTGATTTAGAGTCTTATAGAATCGCAATTTAAAATATCTCATTCTTTCTTCTTTTTTGAGATGGATTTGAGTAAAAAGAGTAAGCAGAGTATGATATGCAATGGGGGATGCATACACAGTCATGGACATATTTTCTAAATCATAAAATGAT
Organism: Picea engelmannii; assembly: GCA_009831015.1. NCBI lineage: Eukaryota > Viridiplantae > Streptophyta > Pinopsida > Pinales > Pinaceae > Picea > Picea engelmannii. Next base: position 40,110 of record ML819472.1, read on the forward strand.
CCAATTGACTGAGATGGGAGAGAGGGATACCATTCATAATCTAGACCTATCAAGGTTTGCAGAAATACTTTGGCCATCACATCATCATGTTCAATCAAATGTATATCACAAACACTTATAAATTGATCCATGTGTCTCTTTGGATCCACGATTCCATCACCTGAAAAGACTAGTAAAACTCCTTGAGGGAGGGTTTCTAATATATGTTGTTCTTCACGTAGATTAAGTGGGTTGGACCTGGCCCTTCTTCTTGGAACTCTTTATCTATCGTTTCTTTCTTCTTCTTCATTTGGAATCTTGTTTCTTTCTTCTCAATCCCCCATGATTAGGGTTTCACTTTCTTTTTTTTAAACCTTGACCAACATTGTGGAGCATTAGCTTATTAATTTTACTTCTTGTTAATGGACCTTTATACGGTTCCAGTTTTTCTTGGATTCACAACTATCTTCTTTGCCTCATTGCTATCTCTCTGTCTTCCTCCCAAGCAAGGGTTTCCCGAGATCTTTCAAGCTCTCCTTGAATTTTTTTTGTTGTTAATACCAAATCATAAAGTTGATGCTAAATACTTCCTTGATTTATGAGTCCGACTTTTAACTGAGGTTAATTCGCTTCTGGTTGAGTCATTAAAAAATCCTGGTCTATGAAACCAGCCTTTTGTTCTCCCTGGTATGGTCGTCAAATATGTTGATGTTCAAATTGTTCAAGATCCCAACAACCACCTTGCGAGGATAAATACCCATGCATTTTTAAAGAGGTGGTGCTCCTATGTTATTACTTAAAATGAATTATGAAAACATAGTTTAAATATATGAAAAGTATATTCACAAAATAAAGGTTCCTGAAAAAAAGGACCAAGAACTTATTCAAAATAGAAATATGATGTATTTACAGTATTATGCAGAAGAAAATAAAACATCATATAAGATTAACATATTCCTCACATCCATCGCAATATAAGCAAGATTTGGTCATATAATAAGATAGAAAACGTATAATGCCACAATGCATAGAACTTTAAATGAGCAATGCATTCAAAAATAAAAAATAATTTGATGAGCATACTTGAAGATATCAAATTCTAAGAAATCATTAAAGTTATGCCCCGAAATAGTTCTCTCGGGAGTTTCAAAAAATAATTGTCTGGTTTTACACTGAAATGTAAAAATTAAAATAAAATCRTTCATCCAAACGGACTAGGATGGGGCTCCYGTGGACCTTTAAAAGATAGAAYTGGAATTGAAAGAAAAGGAAAAGGAAATATAAATAGGCTGTGAGTTTTCAATGAAAGAAAAGCCATAAGCTAAATGATTCCCAAATAAGAAGTATTAAGATGGTAAATTATGAAAAATGACCTTTTGACTTACAATGATGGACTCTCTATATTTTTTTCATTTGATGGTTGGGATGTCTTTTATACTTTCTTTCGCTACAACTACCTAATCGGTTGCAATTGCTACCTCTTGATCTGATTCAGTTATTTTTATTAAAGCGTTCTTTAACCAATTTTCAATCAATTCTCTCATTGGTGCCACCATTATTTCTTGTCTCACTTCAATATCAAATAATGAATTTTCAATATCTTTAAAATCCATCGAGAGTTAATGGAGGGTATCCTCGATATCATTGTTTTTGTTCACATAACGAACCAAACAACTCTCTAACTATGTCTCTAAAGATTCAGTTGGGTTGTTGAACTTTTTTGTTGATGCAATCTTTAATAACTCTAGATTTTTTTCCACTTGTTTCTTCGATAAGAGTATTGAATTCATAATTAAGTTTGGGTCCTCCACATCTTCAATCGACCCGGCTAGTTCTAACTCAATCAACTTTAAATATAATTCACCCCTTTTTACACTTATGACATCACAGTCAACTAACATTTCTTTTAAACTTTTGATTCTCTTGAGGCAGCATGCCTTTAATTGTTTTAAATGAATTGTTGAAGGCAAATCCTCTTATTTTCTCTTAAACTCACTCTTTCCTTAAACTCTTGCACTAAAAGTAGAAATAGCCCCTTTGTAAAAGTCTTCATCATTTTCAAGGTATGCTTGAAGATATTGCTTGAAATGTGTCATTCTCGAGCTTAAAGAGACAAAGTTGGTTGCTAACTCCCAAGTTTCAATAATTAAGGAAATTCTCTTTCGGATGTTTTCACTGACATATTTCCTAATAGTAGCAAGCAAACTTGATGTTCATTTTAATCTTGAGCTTGATTCTAGTCTTCCTTCAAGAGTTATCAAGGGTTGTATGGTGGAAATAGGACTAGAAAACAGTGGTGGGGGGGGAAAGGCATTTTCCAATTCTCTAACTCTATCTTTTAAAATTGCTTTTTCGTTTTCTATATCTTCAATTGAAATTTTTAAAGCTTTTTGTGTGGCCTCATGGAATTCTATGACCTTTGAGGGTGGAAACCCTTGAAAGTCAAATTCTGAATTCCATTTTTCTTGAACTTTCTTATTTTTTTAAATTCAACTTTTCTATAATTAACTTTCTTGAATATTTATTAAATGAAGCACAATGTAGGGTAAGGGATTCTTGTTCAAATATGATTGGCTCTTGAGTACCCAATTCTCTTGCAATTTCTCTGCTTTCTTGTAATCTTTGTTCTTCACCTACAAATTCTATTTCTTCAACATTACTTTCGAGTTCTGTGTCTTCAAGGACAATTTCATTTCCAGGTATGTCTTCACTTTCTCCCTCTTTATTTGTATATCTCTTCCTCTTACTAGAAATTGGGAGTTTGTGTGCCTTCTCAAGATTTCCCTTATGAGGGTTTTGTTGTCCTCCATCATCAGAGTTATCAATCGAAAACTTTCTTTGTTCTTGAATTAAATTTTAGGGTTTTCCTTTAAATAGGCCACTTTTTTTAGAAAAAATTGGGGATCATGAACTTCTTTCATTTACAACTTTCCCTCGCTATCTGTACTGATCATTTGTACTGATGATTGTCTCAATATCTTCTTGCAATTTTTCCACGGGTAACCATTGAGGGGTTTGACTGTCACCTTCTTCTTCTCCAAATAAAAATGTTTTGGAAGATGACACATTGTACCTTATTAATGTCATGTGTGTCATAAATAACTTATAGGTGTCAAAACCCTTGATTTCATTTGTTTTCTTGAGAATGAATAAATCAAATTGACTTGAGATTTCATCAAGATGGGCAATGTTTTTTACAGTTATTTCCCCAATTTCCATGGTAATGGGATCAACAATTTTTTCCTTTTCTCATTAAAAAAGTGAGCTCAAAATTTATACTATTTACATATCTCAACTATAAATATTCTATCAGAAACATAGTATGGTAGGTATGAAGGTTTCTCTTGTTAGTGCTTAAGCATGTTTCTGCCTTTATGTTCCAAAAAATTAGACTATCTTATCAAAAATATTTCCTAAGACCACTTTGTCTTGTTTGTTCCTCCTTTTATACTTTAATTTTCATTTTCAGTGTGATTTGTCTTTGCTTAATTTCATTTTCACTTGATTTTGATAAGATATGTTTAAAATTTGCATAAGTAGGATGTGTCACATCATATTTGTTATTCACATTTCCAATGAAAGGGTGTTTTCTAAGGTTTAAATAATAAATAAGGTCGCTACAAGAATGTTGTCATTCTTGCAGCACATAAAAACATCATTATTTCAAGTGTATTCAAATCCTAAGATCATGACACCAGTCCTGAAATCATGCAGGAGATCATGCAAATTGTTATTATTTTTAATTGTGTCGTATATAAATGATTATTCTATCCATGTGCATGATTTAGTGAATATAAATTCAAATATGCTTGTACTTCCATCAGGATCAGGTGTCGGGCCACTAATTTAAAACATGCAAAACTATGATTTAAAGTTTTTTAAAGGATTTCCGAAATAAGGGGATATGCAGTTTTATGTCATATACGAGAAAAAACCTTATGCTTTATCTATTTTGTGCATGCATCTTTGAAACCCAAAGTAAAGGGAAACCCTAATTATCACATGTATAATAGAGCTCGTGATCAGTTTGAATGTGTCGGAGTGGAATATGTCACCCATAAAAGGTGGTTGAATTCTTCGATTAGAACCAGAGGGGATTGAATTATGAGAAGCTTGCCCTGAAATTCTGCAGAAATTTTTCCTGTGAGAATGGTTCAAGTTTTTTTGTGCTTTTCAGAAGGGCATCATGAAGAAATTTCAATGTTATTTGTTAAGAACTTTGATGGGTTTAAAACTCAAGTGGGAGATGTGATTATTCATGTCACGGAACATTCGATTACAACAGACTGCCATTTTCCTATACAAGGTGAAAGGTGGTGGAAGAAGAGCAGACTCTCTGCAGACCTATGCAACCAAATTTTAGTGGAAGAGCATCACAATCCATAATGGAGTCAACGCATCCCAAATAAATGGATGAAGAAGGAATGGCAGAGTATCTTAGAAGTGGTCCATAAATATATAACTTGTGAAGGTAGGTTTTCTACCATTCATTTCTATCACATACGAATTTTGATGCATTTAAATGGAGATAAGGAAATGAATTTGCCATTTTATCTTTTGAAAAGTTTGAAAAAGATGGCTAAGAGGATACAGAGCCATCCTCAAAGTGCCCTTCAAAATTTATTCCATCCAGGTGTAATCAAAATTCTGGTTATGTATGCAATAAGTGAAGTTCAAGTGTCCTGGAAACAACTATTGTCTTCCTTAGGGATAGAAGAACGGGCTTCAAAAACACAAAAAACAACTCCTGACAAGAAAACTAGGGTTTAAACAAGAAAGGGAAGCACATCAAAGAATACAACAAAGTTACAAGAAGAAGCTTTCCTTATAATGAGAGAAACATGATCGAGCAAGAGAAAGCTCGGTTTACAGCAAGAAAAATCAGCTAAACAACAATCTGAATCATCTGCATCAAAACAGGAGTTTGTGGGAATTGACAAGGTGTATACCAAAAGGAGGACTAGACAAATGACACGGGAACTTCATAGGATAAAAAAAGAGCCTGAACTATAAATTCATGATATGCCAGTTGAGAAATATCCTAAGGTAAGACAGAACAAAAGGAACAAAGGAAAACAACTTGTAAATTGTCCTAGCAAACCCAAAACTAGACCTACAAATAAGTTTAGACTCAACTCTAAGCCTCTATTCAAACCTTCTCTGAAGAAAGAAAAATTGATTTTCATATATGATGACATCCCAGAACAAACTCAGAAGATTACCAAGAAAGAAAGGGTGGCCATTAGAACTCTAAAGGAAATGCTAATAGGTAAAAATAGAAAGGGAAAGAAGAACCATCCAGTGTCTAAAGTTGAATCTTCTCAATCAAATGATGGAATAGAGCAATATCTCACCTACAGTCCATAGATGCAAGAATTTTCATAATCATATATGGAAGAAACATGCAGCTTATCTAAACATGTGAAAAAGGATATTATTGAAGAAACATCCTCAAACAAACATAAGTATGAAAGAAAGCCTAGAAACCCAAATGATTAATTGATCTAAATAGACATGCATCAGAAGATGACCAAGATCAAGACAGGGTAAAAATAGAGGATGCACCAATAAAATAGGGGTAAGAGGAATACAGGACAGTCATTGAAGATCTGAGGCAACATAATCGAAGGCTTGAGGTGTGGAATGCTAAGCTACAGGAGAAAGTCCAAAAATTAAAGGAAAAGCACAAGAAACAACATGATTTTTCAAAGAAAAAAAAAAAAAAAAATATCAAACTATGTTGGTCTAATGTGCTTCTCAAAACCAAACTAAAATAGGAAATTTGGGAAATTGAAGAACTTTTGCAAGTAGGTTCAACATCACGAATGACAATGATCTAGTACAAGTTGAAGGTCTAGTTTTCAGCGTATTTATCCCTAGAGAAGTTGTTGCATATCCTATATGTGAGGGTCAAAGATATCTTAGGAGTTATGATATGGTCCTATGATAGAATATGTATTCCCTAAGATTCAGGATTTTGTTGTCTACACATTAAATAAAATAGAATGTAATCTCTAGTTGATAGCCAGATATATCAAAATTGTAACTAAGTTTTAGGATCTGAGATCCAAATGGAAACCAACTCTTTGTATAAAAAGCAAATTAGATGATAGAGTTAAGGGGTTCAAATTTTGTGGCATTCAAGGAACATATTGCTCAAAAATTGTAAAGTGGAATCTGCAACGTTTTGCACTCAATTGAAAAACATTTTGATGGTTAGACTATCTTCTTCTGTGTCTTTATTTATTTTGTCTTATATGAATGCATCTTAAACTTTTTTCAAAGCATTGGTTTATCATGTTATGTCTTGAATTTCAGTAAAATATTTTTATTGTCAAAATATTCTTTTCAGGAGTTGCATTTGAATGTTTCTGAATATTATTTGGAAATTTGAAATTTCTTCTTTACAAGTGAACAGATTGTAACTTGTAATTTCTCTTTCATCAACATTTACTTTATTCATCTAACTAGATAGAACGAATGACTTTGACTAAGTTCAATGTTGTTTTAACCTGATTCAAAAGTGTAACCTGATCAATTTTTGTCCAACCTATCCACTACCTGATCCACAAACCAATCTATAAACTCAATTTGATTTACGAATATAAACCATTACAATAAATATTTGCTAGGAATGCCCTCCCAGTAGTCAAAGAGCATCTTCTAGCGCTAACATATTCTGGTGTCATTGACGGGGAAATGAGTAACAAAGAAATCTTTCCCTGGGAGAACTACAATGATCAGAGCTAGCTCTTGATGGTGAACGAGAGTTAGACACATAATTTTGACTTCATATCATTCACTTGGAGACTTCACGATCAAAAGAATACACTCGAGGATGAACCCTGTTAACAAAGAAATGAAAAGGTGGAAGGGAAAGACCAAGTATCAACTTATGAGTTTCCTCCATGAGCTTATATTTTTTTTCATAAATTATTTCATATCTTTCCGTTGCATGTTAGAAGAATTATCCTATGCTTTGTATACTTAGATGACCATAAACCTACAGTTGTATACTCCTCCTTGAGGAAAGAGGATTTTCCCTCTACTTGTATTGTTGATCTTGATCCTTTTCCTTCATCTGAACCATATGAGCATCATGATTTCCATATTTCATTTCCTCCTGAAGATAACCCATCTTGTAAACATGTTGATATTGAAGTCGATTCACTACCTCCTGCAATCACTATTGTACCTTGTCATCATCTCACTAAAGTTCAGTCCAATATTCGAGAAGGTTACAAAACTCTGAAGCTACTATTTATCCTCCACAATTTTCCTCCTAATGTTTTACAGTATCTTCCTAGGATTAATGGACAAGATCATGTTACAACTGAGAAACCCATGGAAGCCTTTGAATGTTTCACAGACAACTTTGAAATCATTCATGAGGATGTGTTTGTGAGAACATTCTCCCAATCTTTACACGAAAATGCTAGGCTATGGTTTAGAAACTTGAAGGTTGATTCAATAGGATCATGGGCAGATTTTCATGATCTTTTATTGAGATATTGGGGTGAGAACAAATTTTATGAGTAGTATCTTTCTTATTTTAGTACCATAAAGAGGAGGGGGGATGAGCCTATTGTCATCTTTAATAAGAGATTTCATAACTTTTAACTCAGTATTCCTATTGATATTCAACCATATGAAGTTGTTGCTAGGGTGTTTTACACCGCAGATCATAATCATCCTTATCTAACTTTATTCCTCGGAGAAATGAGATCTTTAACTTTGCAGCAAATGTTTACAGATGCTGAGGAAATTGAGGAAAACCTTCAAGCATGTGGAAATCTCTCAAATCATATTTGGGACGAAGATGTGGATGCACAACAACATAGATCAAATCTGGACTTTCATTTGTTTCAATGTGTTGATGCATCATTTTTAGATTCATCTTTTTCTCTAGATCTTGAAATCGGCCAATTATATTTTTCAACTGTCAAAGATCTAGAAAATTTACATCGATGAGATGATGTTTTATATACAGTGCAAAATTTTTCCAGCTATGAGTATAAGGATGATTGTGATATGAACTTTCTTGTTGATTTTCATGAGGATAATTTTGCAAATGGAGTTGATGACAGCCATATTGTAGGTACATTTGATATTATATTAGATGTTTCTAATATTTTGTGTAATGATAAAGTTACTGCTCCAAACTTCCATGAAGATCCATCCATATTTGATGAGTATTCAGGTCATTCAGAGGATCATATTTTTGCATCAGCCCACATAGAATTTTATAACAGTCCTCTTTTATTCAATGACTCTGAAGGAAGTGATATGGAAGATTCAGAAGAGTAATTTTTATCCTTTTTTCCACAGATGATGGGACAACAAGAATTTTGTTAAGAGAATAGTTCTGTTGTGATTCTCAAAACTAGAACAGAGGTAATTGACATTGTCAATCTTGAGCATCGAATTCAAGAGTCAGAAATAGAATAAATCAATAGTAAAGGTGAACATCCCATTCATCTTAAACAACAGGAAGAGGTAACTTTCCATGATTTCTTTGATCATGTGGCTGCATATTTAAAAGATTTTATTGGTTTCAATCCTCTTCCATGGTTTCACTTCAAGTATGGGGTTCAATTTCAGAGTGAGTTGTTGTTTCATTTTCAAATTTTTATTTTGACAAACCATGTTCAAGAAATTTGGTTAGTAGATCAACTGCTTGAATGGTTTCACTGGAAGTTTGATATCACTTGAGAAAACAATGGCAGCTGGTTAGAGTAGAATGTATATGTAAATAAAATCGCTTCACAAGCATTGAATTTCAATTTTCAGTTTGTAGTTTCAAGATTATGCTTTCAGTTTGGTTTGGTGTGTTTTAGCAGATTAAAAAAGACTCCATATCCCAATGGAGATACTAGTGTACAATTAAGATTGTTGCAGTTGGGTATTTCACAATGTTGAATGGATGGTCTACAATAAGACAGATGTCAGAACAGATAAGAAAGAACAGGGTGAAGGTTACAAGTTTCAGTGTTAGAATTGGAAAAGGAGGCATTGGTCAATAGTTCGTAATGTGTCACAAGGAGAACATTATCCCCAAATGGAGTCAGTATTAGTCCTTAAGCCTATTTCTACCTTTTTGTTCCAAAACATTATCCTATCCTATCAAAAATCTTTCCTAAGACCACTATTTCTTGTTTGTTTCTCCTTTTACACTTTAGTTTTCATTTTTGGTGTGATTTTCCTTTGCTTAATTTCATTTTCCCTTGCTTTTGATAAGATATGTTTGAAACATTTGCATAAGTAGGATGTGTCACATCAGATTTTTTATTCACATTTCCAGTGAAAGGGCATTTTCTAAGGTTTAAAGAATAAGTAAGGTCGCTACAAGAATGGTTCCATTCTTGAAGTACATAAAAACATCATTATTTCAAGTGTGCTTCAAATATGAAGATCATGACACCAGTCTCGAAATCATGCAGGAGATCATGCAAATTGTTATTGTATTTAATTATTTCATATCTAAATGATTATTCTATCCATATGCACAATTTAGTGAATACAAATTCAAATATGTTTGTACTTCCATCAGGCTCAAGTGTCGGGCCATGAATTTAAAACATGCAAAACTATGATTTAAAGTTTTTTAAAGGATTTATGAAATAAGGGGATATGCAGCTTTATGTCATATACAAGAAAAACCTTATGCATTATCTATTTTGTTTAGGCATATTTGAAACCCCAATTAAGGGGAAACCCTAATTCTCTCAAGTATAATAGAGCTCATGATAAGCGTGAACGTGTCAGAGTGGAATATGTCGCCTACAAGACGTGGTCGAATTCTTTGATTAAAACCAGAAGGGAGTGAATTATGAGAAGCCTGCCATGAAATAATGCAGAAATTTGTCCAAGGAGAATGGTTCAAGTTGTGTTGTGCTTTTCAAGGGCATCATGAAGAAATTTGAATGTTATTCACTAAGAACTTAGACGGGTTTCAAACTCAGGTGGTAGGTGTGATTATTCATGTCACAGAACATTTGATTGCAGCATCATGTTGTTTTCCTATACAAGGTGAAAGGTGGTGGAAGAAAAGCAGACTCCCTGCAAACCTGTGTAACCAATTTTTAGTGGCAGAGCATCACAATCCAGACTAGAGTCAAGGCATCCCAAATAAATGGTTGAAGAAGAAATGACAGAGTGTCTTAGCAGTGGTCCAAAAATATATAACTTGTGAAGGTAGGTTTTCTACCATTCATTGTTATCACATAAGAATTTTGATGCAATTAAATGGAGATAAGGAAATGAATCTGCCATTTTATCTTTTGAAAAGTTTGAAAAAATGGCTAAGAGGATACAGAGCCATCCTCAAAGTGCCCTTCAAACTTTATTTCATCGAGTTTTAATCAAAATTTTGGTTATATATGCATTAAGTGAAGTTCAAGTGTCCTAGAAACAACTATTGTCTTCCTTGGGGTTTGAAGAACAGGTTTCAAAAACACAAAACATAACTCTTAAAAAGAAAACTAGGGTTTCAATAAGAAAGGGTAGCACATCAAAGAGAACAACAAAGGTACAAGAAGAATCTTTCCCTGTAATGAGAGAAACCAGATCGAGCAAGAGAAATCTCACTTCACAATAAGAAGAAACAACTAAGCAAAAATCTGAATCATCTGCATCAAAGCAGGTGTTTGTTGGAATTGACAGGGTGTATACCAAGAGGAGGACTAGACAAATGACACAGATACTTCATAGGATAAAAACAGAGCCTGAATTAGAAATTCATGATATACCAGTTAAGAAATCTCCTAAGGTAAGACAGATCAAAAGGAACAAAGGAAAATAGCCTGTAAAATTTCCTAGCAAACCCAAAATTAGACCTACAAATAAGTTGAGACTCAACTATAAAGGTCTATTCAAAACTTCTATGAAAAAGACCAATTGATTGTCATTGTTGATGACATCCCAAAAAAGACTCCTAATATTACCAAGAAAGAAAGGTTGGTCATTATAACACCAAAGGAAATGCCAATAGGGAAAACTAGAAAGGGAAAGAAGCAACAGCCAGTGTCTAAAGTTGAATCTTCTCAATCAGATAATGGAACATAGCAAGATCTCACCTACAGTCCAGAGATGTAAGAATTGTCAGAATCCTATATGGAAGAAACATACAGCTTATCTAAACCTATGAAAAAAAATATTATTGAAGAAACATCCTCAAAGGAACATACGTATGAAATAAATCCTAGAAAACCTAAAATATCAATTGATCTAATAGACCTACATCAGAATATGACCAAGATCAAGACAGGGTAAAAACATAGGATGCACCAATAAAATAAGGGTTAGAGGAATACGGTACAATCATTGAAGATTTGAGGCAACAGAATCGAAGGCTTGAGGTTTGGAATGCTAAGCTATAGGAGAAAGTCCAAAATTTAAAGGAAAAGCACAAGAAATAGCATGATTTTTCAAAGAAAATAAAAAATAAGAATATCAAACTATATTGGTCTAATGTGGTGCTCAAAACCAAACTAAAACAGGAAATTCGGGAACTTGAAGAACTTTTGCAAGTAGGTTCAATATCACGAATGACAATGATCTAGTACAAGTTGAAGGTCTAGTTTTCAGCGTATCTATTCCTCAAGTAGTTGTTACAGATCCTATATGTGAGGGTCAAATATATCTAAGGAGTTATGATATGGTCCTATGATAGAATATTTCTTCGCTAAAATTCATGATTTTGTTGTCTACAAATTAAATAAAATAGAATGTAATCTCTAGTTGATAGCCAGATATATCGAAACTGTAACTAGGTTTTAGGATCTGAGATCCAAATGGAAACCAACTCTTTGTATAAAAAGAAAATTAGATGACAGAGTTGAGGGGTTCAGATCTTTTGGCATGCAAGGAACATATTGATAAAAAATTGTAAAGTTGGAATCTGCAACATTTTGCACTCAATTGAAAAACATTATGATGGTTAGACTATCTTCTTCTATGTTTTTATTTCTTCTGTCTTATTTGAATGCATCTGAAACTTTTCACAAACAATTGGTTTATCATGTTATGTCTTGAATTTCAATAAAATATTTTTGCTATTAAAATCATCTTTTTAGGTGTTGCATTTGAATGATTATTTCCTGTTTCTGAATATTATTTGGAAATTTGAAATTTCTTCTTTACAAGTGAACATATTGTAACTTGTAGTTTCTCTTTCATCAACCTTTACTTTATTCATCTAACTAGATAGAATGAATTCCTTTTAATAAGTTGAATGTTGTGGAAACCTGATTCAAAAGTGTAACCTGATCAATTGTTGTCCAACCTATCCACTACATGATCCACAAACCAATCTATAAACTCAATTTGATTTATGAATATAAACCATTACAATAAATGTGTGTTAGGCATTCCCTCCCATCGCTCAGAGAGCATCTTCTAGTGCTAACATATCCTATGAATAATAGAGTCTAATAACAATAAAATTTTCCATGGCTTCAAAACTTCCTTTCCCAGCTAAAAAAGATGCACCTTCCAGGGATAATCTTAATGTATCGGGTCCAAGAATTAGCCCTCTGAAAGCAGAGATGAAAGAATTGTGAACTTCTTAGAAGTGATATGTAACTTTTTGTTTCCAAAGTGCGGGGTACCACATTTGCACAGGTTCAAATTTATAGTTCACCTTTTTAGCCAAGGGTAGGCCATTGAACACGTGACAGTAAGTCGCGATGAAAATCGAATATGAAGACAGATAAAACTTTTTATTCTTTTGAAAATTTCCCAACTAAAAAGATAACTCACTTGAAATAATCCTGGCCCAATCGAAGATGGTGTTCTCATGAATTGATAAATACAGTATGATCGGGATTATTTTTGGCACGAAATGAGAGCGGAGATATAATAAATAAATATACATAGATATCTCGGATATCCAACAATATAACATAAATGTATCATGGATGCAACCATAAACACAGAGATACAGTAATACACGATTTCTATTAATGTGTGAAATGTACAGAATTGTAAAAATACAGAGTGAAAGACTCGCTAGAATGGTGGCAGCTTATCTTTGAAGAGAGATGTGATGGATACTCACATTCGCAAGAAGATGATTGTTACAATGAGGCTCCAAAAGCCTTTTTAACATAAGTAAAATCCAAAACCTTAACCCCGAAATATGAAAAAAGGTTTGCAGGCCCCAATGGGGGTAGTTGATACGTCAACTTCCCAGGGGCGTAACCTTTTCATACGATCTATGTTTGGGGCACTCGATACACCGTTGGAAAGGTCTAACCGAGAAGAACGATTTTTGATTGGTCGAGACTAGTGTCTTTACTAATCACCTGGGGCCCAAATCCCCAAAAAACATCGTTTAGGGCCTCAAAACAGCCCCGGAAGTTTGGAACCCGAAAAACTGCCAAAATGGAAAATTGTTTTTTGAGCCCGTGGAATAGGTGGGTGGCCATTGATATCCACCTAGATAAATCCTCTCTCCTTAGGAATCAATGGTCTCCATTGCATTGAGTTCCCGAGGGAGAGGGGGAAGCGTTTGTTGAATCTGAATCATGATGAGTTGCTTGCCTTGTTGGATGTTAAATTAAATATTAGTTTATAATGGTCAATTAGAAATTAGAATTAGGCATTAATAAAGTCAAAGTGACTTTAAGTTAATTTATTTTCTTTTAGGTCGGATATTTGCTTTTAGGTTATATTTTCACTTTATCCCACATTCATAAAGTGGTTTAACTCTACTTGATTGTAACCTATATAAGAAATCTATTTGCTCTCTTATTTCATTGATTGAATAAAGACAGATAACCTTATTCAAGTTATCTTGGTTTCTGTGTGTGCTCGATTTCTGTTACATTGTATTAGAGCGAGGTTAGGGCCACGGAGTCTGGGAGCACGTGAAGACCTAGGGATTGCTACTGGCAGTGACGGATCGAGGGATCGCTAGCGTAGCACACTCAAGGAGCCGAAAGGGTTTCGGATCACCCGAAGTCGGGTTCATTTGATTTTTCAGTTTTAAAAGCCAGATTAGTCTGTTCTTACCCAGATTGGTGCCCAGCTTCAAAGATCTGGTGTTTTTTTTTACTACTAATTTCTTGAGTTAGCAGATTTGAGGAGAAATTGGTTGATTTGGAGCTGGTTGAGGGAAGATTGCAGGTATTTTTCCATTATTTATCTGCTAAGTTCAGTATTTTATGATCATCTATGGCTACATTGACCAACATCATGTTGGAAGGCAACCAAAAGTTCTCTGGGAAGAACTATAATACCTGGAAGCAATGCATGTTGGCCATTTTTGCATACCGGTGCCTGTCAGATGTTGTTATGGGCACAAGTCCTCATCCCACGGTTGCAGGTAAAGACCAGGACAAGTTTGATGGCCAAGACAGAGAGGTCGTGATGCTGATCAAATTGTTCGTGACATATGAGATGCTACCTAAGGTTCAGAATGGGAAGACTGCTGCAGCAATCTGGAAACAATTGAAAGAGACTCATGAGATTTCAGATAGGGGTCAAGCGTTCTTTTTAAAGAATATGTTGTTCTCGATCAAGATGAGTGAGGGTGCCTCTCTCCAAGAGCACTTACTCAATATCAAGGACATCCGGGAGCAGTTGGAGGCCATTGGTCAGAAGATGGAAGAAGAGGACACGGTGGTGATCACGTTGAACAGCTTGCCAGGGTCCTACGAGCACTTCATTGAGACCCTGAACATCACAGCTACATATGTTGACCTAAAGTTTGGAGAGCTATCCAATAAGCTCTTGCAGCAGGACAGGTGGAAGAAGCAGTTTGGGAGTAGCAGTGAGACAGAGGGTTCAGAGCAGGCCTTTGCAGCCAAAGCTAAAGGCAAAGGCAAATGGACAAGGAAACTTGGTCCAGGCAATGATGAGGATGCCACCAAAAGCCTAAAGACCATCACTTGTCATTACTGTGGCAAGACTGGCCATATGAAGAAGCACTGCAGAAAGCGGTTAGCATATCAGAAGCACAACCACAAAGGGTCTCAGCAAAAGGCCCATGTCACAGAGCACACGGAGGAGAAGGAGGCAACCTTCTATACCTTTAAGGCCTGTACACAAGCAGATCAGTCCAAGTCATCTGCTTGGTTTTTTTATTTAGGCGCATCCAGGGATTTCACCAATCAGAAAGATTGGTTCACAGATTTTACACTTAGTCCATCCAAAGACTCGGTGATCTTCGGTGGAGGCAAGGAGTATAATATAGTCGGCAAGGGGAATGTTCAGATTTCTTTCGGAGGAAAGATGCTTATGTTTCTCAATGTCCACTATGTGCCAGGTATGGAGCTTAATCTGCTCTCAGTTAGTCATATTATGAGGCACTCTCCTCACTTGGATGTCAACTTTATCAATCACAAGTGTTATATCGTTGACAAGAATACCAAGAAGATCGTTGCTCTTGGTGTGGAGGACCATGGTCTATTTAGATTGGTGGATATTGGGCAGGGCAGAGAGCATGCACTGGCAGTGAAGAGTGCATCAGACATCTGCACAATATGGCATCAAAGGTATGGGCACCTCAATTTTAACTACCTCTCTCAGTTGGCACGAGAGAAACTGGTAGATGGACTTCCAGACATTCAGCAGAAGATTCAGGGAGTTTGTGGAGCTTGCCATGCAGGGAAGCAACATCGAGTGCCATTTGATGAAGGACAAGCTTGGAGAGTGCAGAGGGTCCTTCAGCTGGTTCATGCAGACGTATGTGGACCAATGAACACGGCATCAATCACCGGTGCCAGGTATTTCCTTCTGTTTGTTGATGATTTCAGTAGGAAAATGTGGGTGTATTTTTTGAAGTTGAAGTCTGACGTGTTTAAAGAATTTCAAAACTTTAAAGCATTAGTCGAGAATGAGTCAGGTTGTCATATTACCTCTCTTAGATCTGATAATGGTGGAGAATTTTTCTCCAAAGAATTCAATAATTTTTGTGCTAAACATGGGATCAAGAGACAATACACCACACCCTATACTCCACAACAAAATGGGGTGGTTCAAAGGTGAAACCGCACTATCACAGAGATGTCCAGATGTATGTTGCAGAACAGGTGTGTTCCTAATAGGTTTTGGGCAGAGGCAGTGTTCACAGCAGTGTACTTGCTGAATAGATCTCCCACGATGGCGGTAAAGCAGAAGAATCCAGAGGAAGCATGGTCTGGAAGAAATCCCAAAGTAAGTCACTTGAAGGTCTTTGGTTCTACTGCTTACACTTGGATTCCAGCTGTGAAATTAACCAAGTTAGATCTGAAGAGTAAGAAGATGATGCTTACAGGGTACAGCAACACCCATAAAGCTAACAGATTAGTTGATGTTGACGCTAATAAGGTGAGCTTTAGCAGATATGTTGTTTTTGATGAGGAGGTTGGACCCTTCCATACTCCTCCCGCATTCAGAGTTACTGAGCAGCCAGAAGTCATTGAAGATTCAGGAGTCAAGCTTCTGATAGCTCCACCTAAAGGGGGGGAATATTCTGAGCATGATGATGAGGAGTCAGAACGAGATGAGTCTCCTAGCTCAGTCAGATCAGTACATTCTGAAGCAGGAAGCCCAAGTCATGGTGGCAATACTGACTTCGCATCCAGGGATTCCAAAAGACCCAAGTGGTGGCACAACACCATTGGAGATGTTTGGATAGGAGAGATGATCGA
>ML819472.1:60035-79310 GCA_009831015.1 Picea engelmannii
GATAATCATCATCAATTGGACAACAACATCAATTGGATAACATCATCAACTGGGCAATATCATCAACCGAGTAACAGCATCAACTGGATAACAGGAGGCATCAATATAATCCACTTGGTCATCTGGCATCATGATCACTAACTAGTTTTCCATGAATCCATATTAAATTAGTTGTGTTCTCTTTATCTTCGCGCAAAAGATACTCTTTCTTATCTTCACACAGAAGATATCTTATCTTCACACGGAAGATGTCCTATCTTCACACAGAAGATGTCCTATCTTCACACAGAAGATATTCTATGAGTTTTTCCATTCCTTTTATGTTCTCCCTTCTCTTGTAGTCATCTATCCCACCCATCCACTAGGGAGGACTACTACCATAGCTTCACTCCTAGTCATCCCACATGAACTAGAGAATATAAGATGCTAGCCTAGGCAAGACTAGACTCCCTTTCCATGATCCATGCAGGATCACGACACAGACCTCAAGAACCAACTAACCATTCCACATGGTCAAGGTTTGTGTTCCAGGCTACTCAATCCTTGGGTAGAGGAGAGTATATGCCCGCTTCCCCTTGGAGAAACATCCACATTCCTCTCTATCAGGGTGGCCACACCCCTCTCTACGAGGGTATTCTAGCATGTCCCTGGAGTATCCAAAACTCAACACTTGGACAGAGGCCAACCTTGGCAAATTTCTCATTCCCCTTCTCTACGAAGGTATCTTCCTTCTCTATGAAGGTCTCTTCTCTTTTCCTTCTCTATGAAGGTCTACGTGTGGGATTTCTCATTCCTTCTCTACGAAGGTCTCTTCCTTCTCTACAAAGGTCTAGCTATGGGATCTGAAAAAATATCTTGTGGTCCAAAATATTTCCATGGTATAATACCATGCTACCCATCTGTTGGGCACTATCCATCTGCTTTCCTAACTGCACCAAATCACGATCCTCCATTTCGAACTCGGAGACATAGCTCCCTCTTGCACCAAACTAAGAGCTTCTAATCATCATCCTTGAAGTTCTCTTCTGTAATATCATAGGTGCCTTCTTGAGTTCGAACATTTATTTCTTTCTGACTTCATATTAGATCAACCTGCTCCCTCTGCATCTATAAGAACGGTACTGGAGCAACCTGCAGTTACCTACATCTCATCAACTGTATCTGAGTATCCATCTTTCTCTTCATCTTGAACATTTATGTTTTGCATCTTTAGGACCCTCCTGCTCCTATATAAATACTGGATATTGTCTGGTTCTTACTGACTGTCACCATATCATAAGTCCTTCGCATGTTGTCTAACTTCTGCAAGTCAAGGCATAAGTTCTTTCTTCCGAGACTTGTAAACTTACTTACAATATGCTTTCTTAGATATGCCACTTAGCCAATCAGTCAGTAACAATAAGCAGTAATCAAATAAAATTATATCATGATTTCTATCATAGTAGTACACATCTTTTCGTAAGAAAAACTTGTTCAACCATGTACACATCTGAAACCATAATCATGAATAAGACTTTTGAACTCTTTTTTCACTCTAGCTATGAAATTACCAAATTTTCCCTTACTATCATAGTTGAACACATACCTTTGTCACTCTCATGAGTGACCATACTTGAAATAAATATTTTATCTCTTTCTTTATCCTCTTCTTTAATACTTCCTTCATAAATCTGCATAGACACTGAAATAAAACGAGGTTAATTAACATTCTCACGAAAATCTAACTTGTAATGATAAAGTATTAAAGTAAACAAGATACTAAGAATAAACAAGAATACTTATCTTTTGTTTTCATGTGGGGAGGCTCCACGGACTCCACCATTTGCTATCTTTCTTCAAATCAAATATCTTCAACTTAAAGTACATAATCCTCAATTTCTACTAAAGCTTTATTTGAGGGAGGAGATTCCTCTTCCTCTGCCACATGTTCTTGATGCTTTCTTTTCCCTTTTCCTTGAGGACAGACATAGGAAAAGTGTCCCAACTTTTGACAGTTGTAGCATCTGATCTTTGAAACATCTTTCTTCTTATATGGAACTCTTACGAAGTTAGCTTTTTTATTGTTCTTCCTGAAGGAACTTCTTCTATTCTTTTTAATTGTAAGAGATTTCTCTTTGTCAACAATTAATCTCTTATGTTGGTCTGCAAGGCTAGATTCTTTGTGTGTGCAATCTGCCCATAACTTATCAAACTTGGGTAACTTGCTTCTTGCACACACTCCTTATACAAAAGGAATCCAAAATGTTGGAAACACATTTAGGGTTGTGGTTACAAGCTCTTTGTCACTAATGACATCTCCAATCGTTGCAAGCTGATCTCTATTTTGAAAAACTCTCATAAGATAGGATGAAACAGATTCTGAGTTTTTCATCTTCATATTACGAAGTTGATTTCTTAATGCGAGATTTAGGGTAATGTCTTTGCTTTCATATAACCTGTTGAGTGTTTCATACATTTACCTTGTTGTTTGTAGTTCGCATATATGAGGGGTCAAGTGATCCTTTACTGAATCTGACATGGTTCTCTTTTCTTTCT
The DNA here is from genome assembly GCA_009831015.1 of Picea engelmannii. Classification (NCBI taxonomy): domain Eukaryota; kingdom Viridiplantae; phylum Streptophyta; class Pinopsida; order Pinales; family Pinaceae; genus Picea; species Picea engelmannii. The sequence continues at coordinate 62,571 of ML819472.1, forward strand.
TTTCATTCTTCTTGTGCTTGGTCTTTTTCTCTTCTTCCTCTGGTTCTGGTACATCCATTGTAACATGTTCTAGGAGATCATTCTCGTCTAGAATCATATGCAACCTATGTTTCCAAGATCTGAAGTTTCCAGATCCTTCCAGCTTATCTTCTACCCTCATAGTGGAAGCCATTCTTTATTGTAGTAGAAACCCTAGCCCTTTGGGCTATAGAAATAATAGAAAAATCAGATTTCTTGGATCTGAATACTGAACTCACCAAAAGATGTGTTGGACTGAGGCAAGTATGTTGGTATAGTCAGTTTCTGAAAATTCCAATTTCTAACCCTTGAAACTGGACCAGTGGATTTCTAGACTGGTGCTTCTGGTTTTCTGGTACTGAACTCACCAAAAGATGCGTTGGACTGAGGCGAGTATGTTGGTATAGTCAATTTCTGAAAATTCCAATTTCTGACCCTTGAAACTGGACCAGCGGATTTCTAGACTGGTGCTTCTGATTTTCTGGTACTTCTAGTTTTCTAGTACTTCTAGTTTTCTGGTACTTCTCGTTTTCTGGTACTTCTCGTTTCCTGGTACTTCTAGTATTCTGGTACTTCTGGTACTGGTGAAAACTAGGGTTTCACTTTTTGGGAGTTTTATCCACTGAAAAGGTGCATTGAATGTGTCAATGAGTTCCTTAGGCTAGGGTGCACTTTTCTAGATGTTCTTTGGGCTGAAATTCCTCTTTAATAAAAAGCCCTAATATTCTTGTACGACAACAATGACATCTTTCTTTTTCCTGTGAAAAATGCTCTCTTCAGCTTAGCTCTGATACCATGTTAAAGTTTAAGCTATTATTAAGTTTCTTTTCAATTTACTAGATAACCATAGCATAGATAGGATCACTAAGAGAAACACAATCATAGAGTACACAAGCATTTATCCTGGGAAACCCTCAAGGGGAAGAAAACCCAATAAAACTTCTTTAATATAGATTCAATAACCAAGTACAGCACCACCAGAATAACTCTCTCTCTACGAGGGAAAAACTACCATGATGTTAGACCAGAAAATAATCAAAGACTAGAGAATCTCCTCTCCAAGCAATGCACCTCTCTCTCTTCCTTCTTCCGGCAACTGGTAACTACAACTTCCTTCAATACTTGTGCACTAGATGAGTGAGCTAAGTGAGTGAACAAATGAATGGTTGGCTTCCTTTATTTATACAAATTGGCAAGCACTGAAAGGAGGTGTCTCTTCACTGGCAGGGCCGACTTGTCTTTCTGGGTGGTTAGAACCACTTTAATTTACCTTGGGGGTGACTTCTTAATTTGCATATTACAATTAGGGTTTGACCAATCTGCAAAAGGGGATTTGGTTAATTACAATGCCCGACATGATCAATCCACAAAAGGGGATTGATCTAATGAATAATAGATCAATAATAAATAGAATACTCTTTGCAATTACAATATTTCAACATGAAACAGGGTTCGGCTCCTTCTCTTTGATCTCAGCCACCAATGACTGTTTTGACCGACATTCATCGGTGTTGTGCCAGAGGCTTTTATGGAAATCACACCATGTTCTTCTTCGTCTTTCCGTGACCCTTCTTTTCATGTGGCTTGGACTGGTTTTTGGGAGGCTTTTTGTTAGAGTCATCTTTATCATACTTTGGTTGTTGCGGATTTGTACACCTGAACTCTCGTTTGTTTTGGTGCCTAAATTTTTGATCAATTTTAACAGCATATCGATACGTAGCATCGAGTGATGAGATATCCAAAAAATCCATTTCAGTTTTGATGTATCTATGTAGAGCTTCCCGGTATTTCAAAACCAAATGTCGCTCGGAGTCTTTTATACCGAGCTTGGTGCACAACTTATGGAAGGTATTGGTGAACTCTGGCACTACTTGGCCCCTCTCTTTCCGCAGTGTGGTCCATCTCATGTATTGGTCTTCATATTTGCCAACAGGGTAATATTTTCCTTGACCGCATCCACAAAAAAATCCCAAGTGGGATCGGCCCCATATATTCTGGACTCCTCTGTGGAACTTTTCTTTCAGTAAGTTTCCCACCAATGTTTGACATAGGGGAGAGACTTAAGGAGTGTGAAGGTGATCTTTTCCCTGTCAAAAAAATGGTGAACATAGAAATAACCTTCTAGCATATTTAAGCATTTGTCTAGGGCATCCGCATCTATTTGACCTTCAAATACGGGAATATCAAAATTAACATGTACCTTGAAAGGAGAGGTGCTTCCAAAGTGGTTGTTTGATGAAGATGTGCCTGTTACTATCGGCAAGCATTGAAGGATGTGGGAAAAATTCTCCATCATTTCGTCCCTCTGTCGCGTGAGAGCTTGCTCAAGCAACAGATTGATAGAATCTTATGCTCTGTCATTTTTCTTTTCTTCCGCCATGGAGGGTTTCTTAGGTGTGTGAGAGCGATTCTCCTCAAGAGAGACAAGCTCGAGACCCAACTTTATATACTCGGACCTCGTCGAGGACATGCACTGAAAAACGATCAAGAGCAACATGCTCTGATACCACTAATCTGGATTATTTTCACCACGAAATGAGAACGAAGATATAATAAATAAATATACATAGATATCTCAGATATCCAACAATATAACATAAATGAATCAAATATGCTACCATAAACACGGAGATACAGTAATACATGATTTCTATTAATGTGTGAAATGTACAGAACTGTAAAAATACAGAGTCAAAGACTCGCTAGAATGGTGGCAAATTATATCTAAGAAGAGATGTGATGGCTACTCTCATTCGCAAGAAGATGATTGTTACAATGAAGCTCAAATGGCATTTTTAACAAAAGTAAAATCCAAAACCCTAACCCCAAAAGATGAAAAGCCAAAAGGTGTGCGGGCCCCAATGGGGATAGTTGATACGTCAACTTCCCAGGGGCATAACGTTTGCATACAATCTATGTTTGGGGCGATCAATACATCGTTGGAAAGGTCTAACCGAGAAGAACAATTTTCGACTCGCCCAAGTTAGTGCCTACAACAAACACTTGGGCCCCAAATCCCCAAAAATCGTCGTTTAAGGCCTCAAAACGGCCCCGAAAGTTTGTAACGGGAAAAATTGTCGAAAAACTGCCAAGATGGAAAATTATTTTTTGAGCCCGTGGAATAGGTGGGTGGCCACCTATATCCACCTGGATCATGGTATGTACAAAGAAAGTTTAGGAATAGTAGCCTTATATCCATGTACAATTATTCTGGAAAATAACCATGTCATTTCTCGATACAGGTTCTTTAGTGAACATACATGAATATTTGAGAGGTCTTCAGAAAAAAATGTCGGGTTTTCAAGGTAGTCCTACAGAAGTTCAAATCCTCCTTTCTTCGTCTTCAAGAATTCCTCAGCTTCAACACTCTTGAAAATCATTATCAACTCAGGGATCCTAGTCATCCTTTTAAAAATTGAGGGAGCTAAAGAGATGGGTGATTCTCCCTGTAATTGAATAATTCTTTGTTCCTTGTCAAACTTGTCAATACACCATGAAACTAATTCCTTGAAATCGTAAACTTCTGGAACATAACTTGTCGATGCAATTCATGATGTTCAAATCATGTTCAGATTTTTTTCAGGGGGTGTTAATGTAGAATAATACATGCAGGCTTGTGACCATTGAAATATCTAGTCTTCTCATCCCAAAAGATTGATAGTATCCCCACATAACTGGTCTTTTCTTTGAGTTGTCATACTTAATCAAGGTCATGAACTTAATGAACAACTCTTTTCAAATTGGTATGATCGAAGTACACTTGTTTATTTTAACACATTTTGGGACTCTTAATTCAAATATTTTAAATGCTAATTGGTATTAATATTTATTGGAAGTTGTCTCAAGAAACTTGTAATTAATAATGGTAATAACACTTATACAATTGGTTATCATTTATGGAAAGAATTATTTAATGCATGTTGGTAAACGTGATAGGACAGGACAGAAAGCGTCGCGGGGTGGTAGACAATCGAGAGAGCAGACAAGCGGAACAAGTGGACGATCGAGGTAAGCGGGGTAATGGAAGGATTGGGAGGACAAGATTATAGAAGGATCAAGAGGGCTGACGTGATGGGACAAGCGAGCGAGAGTAAGAATGAACAAGTGGGATAATGGACAAGCGTGACAACATAAGAATCGGGATAGTGCTCTACACACGCGAATGAGTATCTACTTCCAAAAGATTCTAAATATAGGTACATAATAAAGGTCATGGAAATTAAGTGGATATTATGTGGGTCGCGAAATTTGAGTGTGGCAAGGTAATGTGTTAGGGACCAGTGATCATCTCAAAAATTTCTAAGTGAGGAGGAAGATTTGGAAAAAACTATAGAAGAAGAATTACACGAGATTTTATCAACACTTGTAGGTCAACATGTACATGTGATGCTACATGGTCTTATGTATAAACAAGATATAAGAACCCAATCTAACATGAAAATTCAAGTAGATTATAGAGCCTATTGAGTTTTTCCAACAAAACAAATATGCCCTTATATCAAGGAAGGTTTAGAAAATCATCAAAAAATGACTACCTTGTAGGTTGAAACATCTTTGGAATAAATGAAATCAATGTTGTGAATGTTTTTTTGTTGTTGTAGTATTTTCTCATATTGTCCTATAGATCCTACATAATCTCTAATAATATAAATAAAAAGTGTTGCTTTATATTCTATTGACTTAGTACGAGTAAATCATTTACAAATATTTGTATATATCCAAGGTTCAAGTTGGAATCAAAAGTGCATAAACCCAACATAATCAAAGTTTGGACCATTGGAGACCTATGGAAAATCTACTCTTGAAACTGAACTTTGATGGTGATTAAGGAGAAACATGGGCACTACATGTATCAAAGTTATAAATCGAGATAGTGAAGATTAGCATGTAACAATTGTTCCTGTCAACATAGACATAGGCATATACACAAATAACATGGTTCAAGTACAAAGGTGTAAACACAATTAACTTGAGTAAGTGCAAACATATATTAAAGAATTCTCTATGGTTGTGATCCAGATTTTATGATCAAAATGAAATGAATACAGATTATTATTAAAAGATGCTTAACACAGAATAACAGGTATACAGTAAAACTAGTTTCTATTCAATAAGGAAATAAGTTGAAACTGTAAAATGCAGTGGAAAACAAGCTTGCTAGAATGGTGTCGGCTTATATCTGAGAAGAGATGTGATGGTTGTTGTTGGTTGCTCCCTTTCCCTTTCTCTTTATCCATTTACCACTATAGATTGACCTTGGTTCATACCCAAGAAGCTTCCAAACAAAATCCCTTAAGACTATCGGCCCCTATGGTTACCCAGAAGGCAACGCAGTACACAAAATGCACTGCGCAGTCTCACATGAGATAGCTCCTATGGGTGGTTGTAATACTCATGTGTTTGCAACACGGGACTGAACGAGATTTGTGCTTGTACATCGCAACCTTTCTCTAGTCCATTTAACATCCGGTTATAACATTTATTCTACGTATGCATGTAAAATACCATATCTACTTAATCACTTCATTCATTCAACATTAATCAATTAATCAGACACCAAGACACATTCATTCAATTCCACAACATAGTGTTACCATGGTTCACCCCCTCCTGGGATACGTCCACAAAGATCTGGCTCTCAGGCTTTTATTATGGTTCAGAAAGATATCACGGCGTGCGTGGTTACATTCTTAGTTCTCACTCTCCTCAGCAGCTCCTCGACCCCTGCGAGGCTGACTAGATCGCACCATGATCCTCAGTCTGCGATCTAACCCTTAGGATTGAGTCGCTTGTTCCCTCCCTAGCTCACCAGCTTAATGATTCGTACAGTATTTATAGTACCCTTCCTCTCTCCTCTCCTCTGTCTCTCTCATGTCTCTCTCTCTCCCCCCTTTTTCTCTTCTTCTAAGTACTACTTATTTATATTTCTGGCTCACCAACCATTACAATGTATTACAAAAACCCTAACCCTAGCATCGTTAGGTCTTCCATGCATGCACACGTGCTACTTTTCCTTCTAGTTGTTGCTTTCCTCTTCCATGCCTTTCCTTCCAAAATAGCATTTCTTTTTTATTCAGGTTGCTTCCAGTAGGCCCCCAACAATGACATGTGGCTTGTCCCGAGCCACCTAACCCTTGTGAGCTTCGTCAATTTCTTTTGTTATCGCTTGGAACTTCTATGTGAGTTATGTTGCTTGCATTTGGGCCTGATAGGTATTCTCCTTGAGTGCATCCAATACTTGCAGTGCAATATCGTCATTGAACATCCTTGCACACTCTGCCTAGGTTCGTGCCATATTTGTTTTGGCTTCCTCCGCATGTGCAATGATCTTTTTTTCTTGCTCCTGGAGCAGTTCCATTTGATCCTGGTGCTCCTTTTTCTCTGTTTGTGCAGCTATGAGTTTTGCCTGTAGTTTCTTCATATCCTGTGCCACTTTGACGTGCTCTGTAATCGGCATTGTCTTATGCCTATACTTGAGGTGTTGGATAGTTGCGCTTATACTTTCTCCTTCCTGGTCCCATTATTGGACATGTTGATCCTCTTCCAGCTTCATCCAAAGTTGTGTTGCTTTCTCGAACAAGTCGGTCATCACGTGGACTTGTCACTCTATCTCCTTTATCTGTGTTGTTGCCTCCTGCTTCCTTTGTTCCTTCACCTCTGGTGGAGTGGTAGGTTTGAGTTGCTCCTGTAGGTGCTCGATCTCCTGTTGGTATTGATTGATTGTCTGCACAACTTGATAAATATTCTCTGTCACCATGAGTTCGACCGTCTACGCGTTCTTTGGGATTCTCTCATAGGCTACGACCAATTTCTACTATAGCCTATTTGCACGGTCCTTCTCATCTTCGGTCTCGAGCTTAGCCTGCTCGAGTACCAATTCTAGTGCGTCTCGATTGTCCTTTCTCTGCTGCAATTCGATTGCATCTGTGCGTGTGCAACACTGTACCTCCAGTGTGACATTGACTTGTAGTTTATATAGACCTTGGTTGGTATCCGCGTCAATACCAACTGTATTTGAGCCAAGTCCTTTAGGGGTGTCTGCGCCATGATTTCATCCATGCGCAGCATGTTGGGTGTGACGTGAAATGTCAAGCTCGGTTGTGTTGTTGTCTGGATTCGGTGTTGCTCACTTGATCCAGCTTCGCCTCCTATCTGTAATGTTGATGGGACCATTCCTACGTTGTTGTCGGCTACCTGCGCTTCTCCGATCTGCTTGAGGAGTTGTCGTATGTGTGCCATCTCTTCCTCAATTATGTCCCTTTGGCATGTCACATTATCGAAATACTCGACTGTGCGATCCTGGATCATTTGGGCCACCATGTTCGCATCATCCTTGGTGATCGTGTATTCTGGGGGCATTTTGTGTGCCTTCGCCTTCTTGCCCGCACCCCCCGTCTGGATGACTAGCCTCTTAGTCTAGCCTTGCTCCTGTAGAGTAGCACTTGATGTAGCTTCATGTGTTATCTCAGTCTGTTTCTGTTGTACCTATGGCGCCTGTGTGTTTTTCTTCTTCCCGACCTGGGTGCCTGTCTTAGATGTCCCCCCTTTTTCTGTTGTGCCTTGTTCTGACCTGTCCTTGGTTTCTTGGGCATTGTTACCTCCTCAGTATGTGTATGTTCCTGTCTTACCGCCTCCTCCTCTATTTATGTAGGTATTTCTCGAATGAGGACTGGAATTCTCCAGTCATCTTCCCTATCCTTAATGTCCATCTCTATGTCTGCCTGTGTGATGCAGTAGCGCAAATGTAGACATTGATTGTCGATGTCTTTCTGCGCTTGGATCCACATCGCGTGTCTAGTGGCCTTGAAGTTGGCTATGCCCTGATATTGTGCGATGGCTTCTGGTGTCACCCTCCAAGTGTTGGCGATGATGTCATGTATATAACTGAGATAACCTTCGAATACGGTTGCATTCGCTTTTCTGTTCCTAGATTCTGAAGCAGCCCCCAACGATAAGTATCGTGCTCCGTAGTATGGATTGGGTCAAGTGGAAAAAAACAAATACTTCGTGTCCTTCCATCCGATCAAGGCTAGCAGGATGAGTAGCCATGAATAATGAAATTTTGTCCCCAGATCATGTGCATCCTTGCAGTCATCTAGGAACAGATTCAACAAATAAGGGGCCCAGATGAGTGTGGTGCCCTCGACACACTGTGTTGCAGTTGCGACAACCCCAGCCAGGACTTCCTCCTTGCAGAATTTCCTGAGTAATTTGCATGCCATAATTTTTGTGCCCATTCTTGTCACGACATCGCTAATATGCTTAATGATGATTCTGCGTGACCCCCTTTCGGTGCCATATTTCTTCTTCATTTCCTCGTCCAATTCTTTCTCCTTTGTTTTGTCCTCGAGGAACTTTGCAGGATCCTCACCCTGTGATGGCATCCCTATGATGTATGCAATGAGATCTACGTCTATTAAGACGAGTTGTTCCATCCACAGATATCCACCATGTGTAACTTCCATCAGCTACTTGATGCAGTTGTTTGCATATTGTCCCCTCCCAAAGTGCAGTAAGTCCAAAAGGCCTAGAATCCCATTTTTGGCAAGTTCTGCTGCCCACTAGACTGGTTGATTAATTGGTTCACCAAAGGGTCCTATACCCATAGTCTGTAGGTAGACTTGCTTCACGAACTCTGGGAATTTTTCCGTCTCTGTCACATCATGGTCTGAGTACCTCAATTTCTTCACATGTCCTAACAGATTTGTTGGTATACGTACCCGTTCGGGAATGCACTTCAAGACAATGGTTGATGTGGGTTTCCTGTGCGGTGACCTAGGTCACGTCTTCTTTTCCTTTCGTTGTAGTGGTTGGCTCGAGGTTCCAGCCTCCATTTTTCATTCTTAGGCATACTCCTCTGGTCGGTCGGTGACATCTTCCATTTTTCCCTCATGTGGTTGTTCTGACGTGGTTGTTTGTGAGCTTTTCAACACAATCATTTCTTCTTGGTTTGGAGTCATCCCATTGACTCTCACATCTTCCTGAGGGTTTTCAGGGTGCATTTGGTTGCCTGTGTTCTCGGTCTGTTGGCCCTATCCCTCTTCCGGCGTATCAATGTCCATATCGATTGTTGTTTTCTTATGGGTTTCCTCCACAATGGGTGTGGGGCTTGTTGATGTTGTATCAGGTGACGAGATTTCGTCCACATTGACGACTTCTAGAGGCTGAGATGGTTGTTGTTCGCTTCCATGTGGTTGTGATTGTGCTATGGCACTGCTTCGAGGTTGTCTGACAGTCTGGCTCGATTCTCCCTGTTTGGGTGGTGATATGGTGGTAAAGTTGTTGGTCACCAAGATTCTTGGCCTCTGCAACCTCTGCAACCTTAATTATCTACTTTGTATGCTCTATCTCTCTGTGCCTTTCCTAATTTCACAATAACCTTTCTGCTCCTGTGTGGTTTCTTTGTATCAGTGTCGTGTGAAGCTTGTCGGAGACGTTACCGTGATTGTGTTTTAATTGAACCGTTGGTTCCCACGTACTTGTCATTGATTTCCCTTACCATTTCCAGTTGGCACGATTAATGCGGCGTCCCATCAATCGTTTCTTGCATTCAATTCTCATAGCCGATGTCAGTTAGAACTTCTTTTGTCATATCTGTCTTTCCCGTTGTTTCCTCTTTGTAATGACCGTTGGCCTTGTCTCCGTCAGGCTAGTATTTTCGAGTGTGCGTGCTCATTATCTTTTCGGCGTACTATACTTCTATTGACATCTTTTGATGTCTGGCACAGCACGACATTTTTTTTCCAAGTGATAAAGGGTCGATTGTCCCTATACAGCTTCAGTTGGCTCCAATTGATCATCCCTCTAAGTTTTGTGCTTCCTAAATCCTTCAACTGTATAGCTCCCCCATATGTGACAGTTTTTACTTTGTATGGTCCTAACTAGTTCATTCTAAGTTTTTATGGATGTTGAAAGGATTTACTGTCATACATCAACACTAAGTCTCCTTCCTTGAAATTTTTCCTCTTGATATGTCTGTCATGCCAAGATTTGTCCCTTGCTTTCTGGACTTTTTGGTGGAACCCTGCTAGAATCCTATCTTCCTCCATGATCATCAGTTGATTTAGCCTATCCTGTACTGTGCCTCGTTCTATCATGTTCGTAATTGTTGCTATGCGCAGACTGGGTACCAAAAATTCTAGTGGCACCACTACTTCTTGTCCATATACCAATTTGAATGGTGTTTGTCCTGTCAACTTCTTCCATGTGGTCTTGTAAGCCCACAATACTGTTGGTATCTTTAGGTCCCAATCATCCCTATTAACGTTACATATCTTCCTCAATGAATTTTCAAGGATCTTGTTAAAGGATTCCACTGTTCCATTCGCTTGGGGATGATATGGTGTACTCTTTTGATGGTGAACTTCAAATTCCTTAGTCATAGCCTTAATAGTATTGTTAATGAAGTGAGTGCCTTGGTCACTCATCAAAATTCTGGGGCAACCAAATCTAGTGATCACTTGCTCGAACAGGAAGTGTGTTGTTATCTCTGCACTGCAATCTTTGATTGGTGTTGCTTCCACCCATCTTGTCAGGTATTCTGTCGCGGTGATAATGTACCTTGCTCCTATGCTTTTTGTTGGTGGGTTAATTGGTCCCACAAAATATATTTCCCATTTTTTGAATACCTGCAAAGTTACTTGTGGTCTCAGGGGCATCTCATCGCTTCTATTTGGTTTATCAACCCTCTGACATACATTGCATTTCTAATAGTACTCTTTTGAGTCTCTGTGAATAGTCGGCCACCATAGTCCTGCATGCAATACCTTATGCACGGTAGCCATGCCTGCGTAATGTCCTCCTACTATTCCCTCATGGGCTTCGGCTAAAATCCTTGGTTTTTCATGTTCTAGCACACATCTTCTCAAGATGTTATCTTCACCCATTTTGTATAAGTGTCCTACAATTAGTTCATAGTTTGCGGCCCGGACTACCAGGTTTTTCTTCTGCGTGGTATTATATTCATGTGGCGCAGTCCATGTACTCAAGTACTGGATAATGTTTGTGAAGTATTCATCGACGATCTGAATTGAAAATAACTATGCGTCTGGAAAGTTGTCCTCTAGATTTGTATGTTCCTCCCCATTTGTGATCCTTGACAGGTGATCAGGTCCTGCGTTCAGCTTCACTGGTTTAACTATTACCTCAAAATCAAATTCTTGAAACAGCAGTAGCCATCTGCAAATTAACCCCCCCAACACTGGCTTGTTGACTAGGTACTTGAGCACTGAATGGTCTATGAACATCTTGAAATGTTTCCCCAGTAAGTAATGTCTGAACTTCTGAAGCACGTAGACCATAGCTAGGCTTTCCCTCTCTGTAGTGTTGTAGTTCTGCTTTGATTATGATAGTTTTCTGCTAGCAAATGCTATAGGATTATCCAATTCTCCTGCTCCTAGCTGCGCCAAAATAGCTCCAAGTGTTATGGCGGATGCATCTACATGTACATGGAATGTCTTCTCCTAATATGGGGATACTAGAATTGGTGTGGTTACCATCTTTTCTTTCAATGTATTCAGACCGTGGTTACAATCCTCAATCCACTGGAACTTTGTGTATTTCCTTAGCAGTTTCTCCATTGGCGCGGTGATCTGTGCGTACCCTTTTATAAAAAAATTATAGTATCATGTGTGTCCCAATGTCTCTCTTAGTTGACAGACTGCTTTTGGTGGTGGCAGGTTAACGATTACTGCAATCTTGGAAGGATCTACTAGTAAACCTTGTGTGCCTACTATATGGCCCAATAGTATCCCAAAAGGTGTTCTGAAGATGCACTTCTTGATGTTTAACAATATCTGGCACTGCCTACATCTTTCTAAAATCAGTCGCAAGACCTCTACATGGTCTTTCAATAGACTATAGACTGTCTAATTGTCCAAGTATACCTCTAGAAACTGGTGGATAAAGGTGTAGGGAACGGGTCATGTAGACACATATCATTCAACTTCCTCAAGTCGACGCATATTCTTAGCCCACCTTGTTTTTTCTCCTGAACTACCATCGGGCTTATCCATTCTGATTCTTCCATAGGTTCTATGATTCCAGCCTTCAGCATCCTATTGATCTCAACTTTGACTTTTTTCTTATATATCAGATTTAGTCTGTATGGTCATTGTCTGATCAATCTTTCCTAAGCTCTGAGTGGTATCTTCATTTCACCTAGCTCTCCTGCTATGCCCTTCATTTCTGTGAACATTGTGGGGAACAGGTCGTTGTACTCGTGCAGTAACTCTGTTATGATTTCCACTATTTTCTCATCCCAGTAGTCTCCAATATTGGCCATTTTGGGATTCTCAATTGTCCCAATGTTTACTTTCTTCACCTTGACTGGTGCAGCAATTACTTCTGATTCTATAGGTGGACCTTCCACTTCTCTTTCGTCGTCAACTTCATCAATTTGAATATCACGCGGATCGTCTTCATCTAGTACTTCTTCCTGCACATGGTAGTATGACAACGGTTCTTTCACTGTATGTTTGTTCCGCTGTTGTTCTTCTGTTATGAGTTCCACTTCTGGTTCCTTAATGAATATCACCCCTCTTATTTTTTTAAGTGTTACATCTATGTTGGCGTTCCCATGCTCAAATGCGAAAGTGACTATAAAGTTTTGTTGCAGTATTGTCCAGCTCGTAGTTCCTCTGCGCAGTTCCTGGTCTGTATACCAATTTGTTGGGATACCCTCTAATGTGTGTATAAAATGATGAGGCCATTCCTCTGGGGGTGTCATTTTCCACAATGCTCTGCACTTCTCCAAGTATTTTGTTGGTGCCCCCTTGATCAGGGGATCAAATTTTGCTCAAAAATTCAAAGTGATCGGAATCGCTTCAAATCGAACGACAGCATAGGCCTCATCGTTGAAAACCCAACGCAACTCGTTTGCGTTCAAACGGACGTCGGGAGCGAGAGATATCGCGTTCTGTTCAAAATGGCAAACATGCAAAAAAGGGATGTTGACTGTACAGTCCATACGGACGATGACGTGGTAGACCGTACGGATGATGTGGCAGACCATACGCTGACGTGGCAGACAGTTGTTATTGGACAGTTGGCATATGACGTGTTTTGTTGGCAATGAATGGGAAGGCGACACGTGGCCCAATCAAAGGTCGCAACGTGTCACTTGTTTGTTGGTTTAAAAGCTTTGCAACCGGCAGGACTCGACCCCGCGACCTCCGGGCAGGGGAAGAGAATTGGGAAGGGCCGCCAATCGGCGCGCCACCATACAAACCTTGTTATATATATGATTTAAAATATATTTGAGTTTGAATTGTGTTATGTTGGCGCGGGGGTCCGGGTTGGGGCTTAGCCGCAGCCCGCGGTTTCGGCATTATATATATGTGACCGATGGTTTAACAAAATGCACGCGGATATGTATTTCAAAACAGAGCTCAGCCCTGGTCATATCTGCCATAGCATATGACCTTTGGTTATGTTGCGGGCGCGCGCGCACAGTTGTGTATTGGTTCAAACGGTTGTATAACCAACGTCCGCCACTTGTCCATTATTTATTCGCCTTGGGACAGAGCCTTGTTTGCATTTGCGCATGGACACATGGGTCATACGACTATGGCCTAGGCGGTTAGGAGCTAGGCGCGCCCGTAACCATCCTACAATTCGCACCGTTTGTGCGGTTGCATCCAGTGCCAAGTTTTTACGCTTTAAATTGCGTGTGGGCTAGGTTGAGCCAACAAGGGTGCAATTTGTAGATGCAGAGACAGCAAGCTTGACAGAGAGACTTCCAGGAAGCCTATCTACTTCATTTTTTGGCCAAACGAGGTGCCGAAAAAGCCCAGCTAGGGGTCTTTGGACGTTCTGAAGCCATTGGAGCAGTCTATTTGGAAATTTGAGCATTGTAAAACACATTTTTTTAGCACTTTGAGAAAATAATACAAATGATCCATTGGAAGCTGGACCAGGAGATGTAACCCAAGAGAGGGGTGAACTCCTTTATCATTTGTTGTGTTATGTGTTTTCTATTCACTGTTATTGTTGTTGTTTACATGCATCTAGAATGAGTAAAATCAATTAAATTTGTGTTGCAAAGTTGATCCATTTGCATTTTAACACATAAACTTTACTTGCAAATATTTTCAAGAATACAAGTCTTCTTCATTTTTAGATCACCCCTGTCCATCATATTTCTGTTGTTGGTTGCTTCTTTGTTCTGTTCCAAACCTAATGCACAGTAACCGCTTACATTGGTACCAGTCATTGATTGTTTCTTTGTGTGTGCCCCACCATCTTGCAGGTGTGGCCTTGAGGGATATATCTAGTGCTAAGATTCTTTGATTTTCTAACACTTCATCTTCGTAACGTGTCAAAATTGCTTCTAGATCGTTTATCCCATGGAAACTAGGTCGTTCCCTTATCTTCGTACCTACCCATCTTACTGCGCGGTCTATTCTTGCGCATCTTCTTCTGGAAACTTCGTGTAGCCTCTATTGTCAGTTCTCTAAACATGTATCTGAGTCTGATGCACATGAGATGATGCTCCACCAACTGAGTATCCCATATGCAGTTGGGTTTACATAATCCTCATCTCACGCAGTTGTTCTGTACAACTGGCTAATTTCCTCCAAGTCCAAGCAAGTAGGCTCTATGAACCTTTCCCCTTCTAATGGGTCTAATGGCGCAATGACTCTGTATTCTACTGACTCGAAGGTCATTTTCTGTGTCTTTAAGTTGATTATCGCCTCATTTTCAAACACCCAATCCAATCCCAGTAATGTTGGATATGGTGTTGTGTCATCCACGATTTCAATCACTTTGAATTATGCCTTAGTGCACACTCCATCTAGATCTATTGTCACTCCTTTCAACCTCCCTATTGGCAGAACTCTGTGTTAGTTTGCTAGTTTCAGCTGAACGGGTGAATATCCTAATGTGGGCTCTCCCATACATTGTCATGTCTTCTTAGGTAATACATTGACTTCAGATCTTAGATCCATTATGATATCTCCCATGTTGAAATCTCTAATGTTGGCGCTCAGCCCGAACTCGCTACTTGTTCTTCTCCTTGTATGTAGGTGATTGACTCTTTTCTATTCTAGCTTTCCTTCTGTCTCTATGCTACATCTTTCTAGCATATTTTGTAATATTTTGATAGCGGATGGATCATTTAGTAATTTTACACATGATTGCAAAAAGCCTTTGATTGTACTTACTTGTCCCAGAGGCTACATTTCTTTGGTATGATCCAACGATGGAGGCATATCATACTCTGGTACTTTCTTACTATGCTACGTTGTTGAGGTCGATGCTATGTCAGGCTTAATAAATTCTTGTCTGGATTGTTTAAATATCTACTACTAGTTATGTGCATTGAACTGCTTCCTTGGTTCAGCATTCTTCTTCACCCATTGGTGTTGTACTGGCTCTTGTCGTCCTGCACCGTTTCCTGTTTTAGCTCCTCCGCCTGTAACTATGTTGATGCTTCTTCTTTCACACCTCGCTTCCGTTGTAATCCATTGAACATTATGATTAAACTGATTCCTCTTTTCCTGGATCTTCCCTAATAATGTAGGACATTCTTCCATGTCATGATTCAATGTGTGACAATACATACAAGTCGCTAGTGGAAGTGGAAATTATCTTGCCTAGTGTCCTAATTGTTGACAATTGTGACATACCACCAGTCCTCTACCTCTTCCAAGGCCTCCTCTTGCTCGTCCTCCCCCTCTGTATCTAGCTCGATCCCCTCGCGGTGCATTATACAAAGGTTCCTGGTTATACTGCGCGGTATTATAGTGGCGTTGTGTTGTGTTGTACTGTGGTTGCGTTGTGTTATATGGTTGTTGCGCAGTATTCTACTACTGTTGCACAGTGTTGTATGGGGCTGGTATATGGTTAAACTGAGGTGTGGCTTGCTCAGTCATCATTTCTGCCTGCACCCTATATGCATCTGATGTGCTCTCTCTCATCAACTCCATGATTCTATAGTCTTGGTCATCATGGCCTTCTGACTTACAAAAGTTGCAATATGAACTCTTTGGGATTGTCTGGTACTTCTAGATCATTGTGCAGTGATATAGATCATGGCCCTGTTTCTTACATATTTTGCACCATAGTCCTCCTGTTGGTAACGGATTTGGCATTCTTGTTTCCATGTACTACGCGAATGTTGGACATTCGTTCTTATGGTGTCCTTTTGTCTTGCATGTGGTACACCAAACGGCTTCTCTTTTGTCCTTACTTTTGTTCTGGTTAAGCTCGAATGTTAAGTTCTTCAGATCCTCTTTCATCTCTTCAATGGCTAGATATGTCTTCTAATATTGGTTTTCTTCCAGTTGTAGGTCTTCCTGCAGAGCCTCTGCCTGTGTCTGAAACTTTTTTGTCACGGTGGATATTTTAAGTGTGGTAATAGTGAATTGACGAACAGGTGCATGTGTTCCATATCTATCATGAGATATTTCAACTTTCCTTTCAGTCGCTTGAATCTCTAATCAATCTCCCATACATATTCTCTTGGTTTCTATCTAATTTCTATCATCTCATTCATGTATTGGTCCTTTGAACTTGGCTTCTGAAACTCATTTATCAACAACTTCTTGATATCTGCAATCGTTTTGGTTGTCCCTGGTGGATTGTTTGTGGCTAAACTCATATACCAATCCAGTGCGTGATCACTTAGTGTGATAACTAGCTGTGCAAGTTTAGTGTCCTCGTCTGTGATCTTTTTTTCTTCCCAAATCTTTTCACAGATAAACAGGTGCTTCTTCAGGT
>ML819472.1:79410-115332 GCA_009831015.1 Picea engelmannii
ATATATGAGGGGTCAAGTGATCCTTTACTGAATCTGACATGGTTCTCTTTTCTTTCTTTTCATTCTTCTTGTGCTTGGTCTTTTTCTCTTCTTCCTCTGGTTCTGGTACATCCATTGTAACATGTTCTAGGAGATCATTCTCGTCTAGAATCATATGCAACCTATGTTTCCAAGATCTGAAGTTTCCAGATCCTTCCAGCTTATCTTCTACCCTCATAGTGGAAGCCATTCTTTATTGTAGTAGAAACCCTAGCCCTTTGGGCTATAGAAATAATAGAAAAATCAGATTTCTTGGATCTGAATACTGAACTCACCAAAAGATGTGTTGGACTGAGGCAAGTATGTTGGTATAGTCAGTTTCTGAAAATTCCAATTTCTAACCCTTGAAACTGGACCAGTGGATTTCTAGACTGGTGCTTCTGGTTTTCTGGTACTGAACTCACCAAAAGATGCGTTGGACTGAGGCGAGTATGTTGGTATAGTCAATTTCTGAAAATTCCAATTTCTGACCCTTGAAACTGGACCAGCGGATTTCTAGACTGGTGCTTCTGATTTTCTGGTACTTCTAGTTTTCTAGTACTTCTAGTTTTCTGGTACTTCTCGTTTTCTGGTACTTCTCGTTTCCTGGTACTTCTAGTATTCTGGTACTTCTGGTACTGGTGAAAACTAGGGTTTCACTTTTTGGGAGTTTTATCCACTGAAAAGGTGCATTGAATGTGTCAATGAGTTCCTTAGGCTAGGGTGCACTTTTCTAGATGTTCTTTGGGCTGAAATTCCTCTTTAATAAAAAGCCCTAATATTCTTGTACGACAACAATGACATCTTTCTTTTTCCTGTGAAAAATGCTCTCTTCAGCTTAGCTCTGATACCATGTTAAAGTTTAAGCTATTATTAAGTTTCTTTTCAATTTACTAGATAACCATAGCATAGATAGGATCACTAAGAGAAACACAATCATAGAGTACACAAGCATTTATCCTGGGAAACCCTCAAGGGGAAGAAAACCCAATAAAACTTCTTTAATATAGATTCAATAACCAAGTACAGCACCACCAGAATAACTCTCTCTCTACGAGGGAAAAACTACCATGATGTTAGACCAGAAAATAATCAAAGACTAGAGAATCTCCTCTCCAAGCAATGCACCTCTCTCTCTTCCTTCTTCCGGCAACTGGTAACTACAACTTCCTTCAATACTTGTGCACTAGATGAGTGAGCTAAGTGAGTGAACAAATGAATGGTTGGCTTCCTTTATTTATACAAATTGGCAAGCACTGAAAGGAGGTGTCTCTTCACTGGCAGGGCCGACTTGTCTTTCTGGGTGGTTAGAACCACTTTAATTTACCTTGGGGGTGACTTCTTAATTTGCATATTACAATTAGGGTTTGACCAATCTGCAAAAGGGGATTTGGTTAATTACAATGCCCGACATGATCAATCCACAAAAGGGGATTGATCTAATGAATAATAGATCAATAATAAATAGAATACTCTTTGCAATTACAATATTTCAACATGAAACAGGGTTCGGCTCCTTCTCTTTGATCTCAGCCACCAATGACTGTTTTGACCGACATTCATCGGTGTTGTGCCAGAGGCTTTTATGGAAATCACACCATGTTCTTCTTCGTCTTTCCGTGACCCTTCTTTTCATGTGGCTTGGACTGGTTTTTGGGAGGCTTTTTGTTAGAGTCATCTTTATCATACTTTGGTTGTTGCGGATTTGTACACCTGAACTCTCGTTTGTTTTGGTGCCTAAATTTTTGATCAATTTTAACAGCATATCGATACGTAGCATCGAGTGATGAGATATCCAAAAAATCCATTTCAGTTTTGATGTATCTATGTAGAGCTTCCCGGTATTTCAAAACCAAATGTCGCTCGGAGTCTTTTATACCGAGCTTGGTGCACAACTTATGGAAGGTATTGGTGAACTCTGGCACTACTTGGCCCCTCTCTTTCCGCAGTGTGGTCCATCTCATGTATTGGTCTTCATATTTGCCAACAGGGTAATATTTTCCTTGACCGCATCCACAAAAAAATCCCAAGTGGGATCGGCCCCATATATTCTGGACTCCTCTGTGGAACTTTTCTTTCAGTAAGTTTCCCACCAATGTTTGACATAGGGGAGAGACTTAAGGAGTGTGAAGGTGATCTTTTCCCTGTCAAAAAAATGGTGAACATAGAAATAACCTTCTAGCATATTTAAGCATTTGTCTAGGGCATCCGCATCTATTTGACCTTCAAATACGGGAATATCAAAATTAACATGTACCTTGAAAGGAGAGGTGCTTCCAAAGTGGTTGTTTGATGAAGATGTGCCTGTTACTATCGGCAAGCATTGAAGGATGTGGGAAAAATTCTCCATCATTTCGTCCCTCTGTCGCGTGAGAGCTTGCTCAAGCAACAGATTGATAGAATCTTATGCTCTGTCATTTTTCTTTTCTTCCGCCATGGAGGGTTTCTTAGGTGTGTGAGAGCGATTCTCCTCAAGAGAGACAAGCTCGAGACCCAACTTTATATACTCGGACCTCGTCGAGGACATGCACTGAAAAACGATCAAGAGCAACATGCTCTGATACCACTAATCTGGATTATTTTCACCACGAAATGAGAACGAAGATATAATAAATAAATATACATAGATATCTCAGATATCCAACAATATAACATAAATGAATCAAATATGCTACCATAAACACGGAGATACAGTAATACATGATTTCTATTAATGTGTGAAATGTACAGAACTGTAAAAATACAGAGTCAAAGACTCGCTAGAATGGTGGCAAATTATATCTAAGAAGAGATGTGATGGCTACTCTCATTCGCAAGAAGATGATTGTTACAATGAAGCTCAAATGGCATTTTTAACAAAAGTAAAATCCAAAACCCTAACCCCAAAAGATGAAAAGCCAAAAGGTGTGCGGGCCCCAATGGGGATAGTTGATACGTCAACTTCCCAGGGGCATAACGTTTGCATACAATCTATGTTTGGGGCGATCAATACATCGTTGGAAAGGTCTAACCGAGAAGAACAATTTTCGACTCGCCCAAGTTAGTGCCTACAACAAACACTTGGGCCCCAAATCCCCAAAAATCGTCGTTTAAGGCCTCAAAACGGCCCCGAAAGTTTGTAACGGGAAAAATTGTCGAAAAACTGCCAAGATGGAAAATTATTTTTTGAGCCCGTGGAATAGGTGGGTGGCCACCTATATCCACCTGGATCATGGTATGTACAAAGAAAGTTTAGGAATAGTAGCCTTATATCCATGTACAATTATTCTGGAAAATAACCATGTCATTTCTCGATACAGGTTCTTTAGTGAACATACATGAATATTTGAGAGGTCTTCAGAAAAAAATGTCGGGTTTTCAAGGTAGTCCTACAGAAGTTCAAATCCTCCTTTCTTCGTCTTCAAGAATTCCTCAGCTTCAACACTCTTGAAAATCATTATCAACTCAGGGATCCTAGTCATCCTTTTAAAAATTGAGGGAGCTAAAGAGATGGGTGATTCTCCCTGTAATTGAATAATTCTTTGTTCCTTGTCAAACTTGTCAATACACCATGAAACTAATTCCTTGAAATCGTAAACTTCTGGAACATAACTTGTCGATGCAATTCATGATGTTCAAATCATGTTCAGATTTTTTTCAGGGGGTGTTAATGTAGAATAATACATGCAGGCTTGTGACCATTGAAATATCTAGTCTTCTCATCCCAAAAGATTGATAGTATCCCCACATAACTGGTCTTTTCTTTGAGTTGTCATACTTAATCAAGGTCATGAACTTAATGAACAACTCTTTTCAAATTGGTATGATCGAAGTACACTTGTTTATTTTAACACATTTTGGGACTCTTAATTCAAATATTTTAAATGCTAATTGGTATTAATATTTATTGGAAGTTGTCTCAAGAAACTTGTAATTAATAATGGTAATAACACTTATACAATTGGTTATCATTTATGGAAAGAATTATTTAATGCATGTTGGTAAACGTGATAGGACAGGACAGAAAGCGTCGCGGGGTGGTAGACAATCGAGAGAGCAGACAAGCGGAACAAGTGGACGATCGAGGTAAGCGGGGTAATGGAAGGATTGGGAGGACAAGATTATAGAAGGATCAAGAGGGCTGACGTGATGGGACAAGCGAGCGAGAGTAAGAATGAACAAGTGGGATAATGGACAAGCGTGACAACATAAGAATCGGGATAGTGCTCTACACACGCGAATGAGTATCTACTTCCAAAAGATTCTAAATATAGGTACATAATAAAGGTCATGGAAATTAAGTGGATATTATGTGGGTCGCGAAATTTGAGTGTGGCAAGGTAATGTGTTAGGGACCAGTGATCATCTCAAAAATTTCTAAGTGAGGAGGAAGATTTGGAAAAAACTATAGAAGAAGAATTACACGAGATTTTATCAACACTTGTAGGTCAACATGTACATGTGATGCTACATGGTCTTATGTATAAACAAGATATAAGAACCCAATCTAACATGAAAATTCAAGTAGATTATAGAGCCTATTGAGTTTTTCCAACAAAACAAATATGCCCTTATATCAAGGAAGGTTTAGAAAATCATCAAAAAATGACTACCTTGTAGGTTGAAACATCTTTGGAATAAATGAAATCAATGTTGTGAATGTTTTTTTGTTGTTGTAGTATTTTCTCATATTGTCCTATAGATCCTACATAATCTCTAATAATATAAATAAAAAGTGTTGCTTTATATTCTATTGACTTAGTACGAGTAAATCATTTACAAATATTTGTATATATCCAAGGTTCAAGTTGGAATCAAAAGTGCATAAACCCAACATAATCAAAGTTTGGACCATTGGAGACCTATGGAAAATCTACTCTTGAAACTGAACTTTGATGGTGATTAAGGAGAAACATGGGCACTACATGTATCAAAGTTATAAATCGAGATAGTGAAGATTAGCATGTAACAATTGTTCCTGTCAACATAGACATAGGCATATACACAAATAACATGGTTCAAGTACAAAGGTGTAAACACAATTAACTTGAGTAAGTGCAAACATATATTAAAGAATTCTCTATGGTTGTGATCCAGATTTTATGATCAAAATGAAATGAATACAGATTATTATTAAAAGATGCTTAACACAGAATAACAGGTATACAGTAAAACTAGTTTCTATTCAATAAGGAAATAAGTTGAAACTGTAAAATGCAGTGGAAAACAAGCTTGCTAGAATGGTGTCGGCTTATATCTGAGAAGAGATGTGATGGTTGTTGTTGGTTGCTCCCTTTCCCTTTCTCTTTATCCATTTACCACTATAGATTGACCTTGGTTCATACCCAAGAAGCTTCCAAACAAAATCCCTTAAGACTATCGGCCCCTATGGTTACCCAGAAGGCAACGCAGTACACAAAATGCACTGCGCAGTCTCACATGAGATAGCTCCTATGGGTGGTTGTAATACTCATGTGTTTGCAACACGGGACTGAACGAGATTTGTGCTTGTACATCGCAACCTTTCTCTAGTCCATTTAACATCCGGTTATAACATTTATTCTACGTATGCATGTAAAATACCATATCTACTTAATCACTTCATTCATTCAACATTAATCAATTAATCAGACACCAAGACACATTCATTCAATTCCACAACATAGTGTTACCATGGTTCACCCCCTCCTAGGATACGTCCACAAAGATCTGGCTCTCAGGCTTTTATTATGGTTCAGAAAGATATCACGGCGTGCGTGGTTACATTCTTAGTTCTCACTCTCCTCAGCAGCTCCTCGACCCCTGCGAGGCTGACTAGATCGCACCATGCTCCTCAGCCTGCGATCTAACCCTCAAGATTGAGTCGCTTGTTCCCTCCCTAACTCACCAGCTTAATGATTCGTACAGTATTTATAGTACCCTTCCTCTCTCCTCTCCTCTGTCTCTCTCATGTCTCTCTCTCTCCCCCCTTTTTCTCTTCTTCTAAGTACTACTTATTTATATTTCTGGCTCACCAGCCATTACAATGTATTACAAAAACCCTAACCCTAGCATCGTTAGGTCTTCCATGCATGCACACGTGCTACTTTTCCTTCTAGTTGTTGCTTTCCTCTTCCATGCCTTTCCTTCCAAAATAGCATTTATTTTTTATTCAGGTTGCTTCCAGCATGCCCCCAACAATGACATGCGGCTTGCCCCGAGCCACCTAACCCTTGTGAGCTTCGTCAATCTCTTTTGTGATCGCTTGGAACTTCTCTGTGAGTTATGTTGCTTGTGTTTGGGCCTGATAGGTATTCTCCTTGAGTGCATCCAATACCTGCAGTGCAATATCGTCATTGACCATCCTTGCACACTCTACCTGGGTTCGTGCCATATTTGTTTTGGCTTCCTCCGCATGTGCAATGATCTTTTTTTCTTGCTCTTGGAGCGGTTCCATTTGATCCTGGCGCTCCTTTTTCTCTGTTTGTGCAGCTATGAGTTTTGCCTGCAGTTTCTTCATATCCTGCGCCACTTTGACGCGCTCTGTAATCGGCATTGTCTTATGCCTCTACTTGAGGTGTTGGATAGTTGCGCTTATACTTTCTCCTTCCTGGTCCCATTATTGGACATGTTGATCCTCTTCCAGCTTCATCCAGAGTTGTGTTGCTTTCTCGAACAAGTCAGTCATCACGTGGACTTGTCACTCTATCTCCTTTATCTGTGTTGTTGCCTCCTGCTTCCTTTGCTCCTTCACCTCTGGTGGAGTGGTAGGTTTGAGTTGCTCCTGTAGGTGCTCGATCTCCTGTTGGTATTGATTGATTGTCTGCACAACTTGATAAATATTCTCTGTCACCATGAGTTCGACCGTCTGTGCATTCTTTGGGATTCTCTCATAGGCTACGACCAATTTCTACTATAGCCTATTTGCGCGGTCCTTCTCATCTTCAGTCTCGAGCTTAGCCTGCTCGAGTACCAATTCTAGTGCGTCTCGATTGTCCTTTTTCTGCTGCAATTCGGTTGCATCTGTGTGTGTGCAACACTGTACCTCCAGTGTGACATTGACTTGTAGTTTATATAGACCTTGGTTGGTATCCGCGTCAATACCAACTGTATTTGAGCCAAGTCCTTTAGGGGTGTCTGCGCCATGATTTCATCCATGGGCAGCATGCTGGGTGTGACGTGAAATGTCAAGCTCGATTGTGTTGTTGTCTGGATTCGGTGTTGCTCACTTGATCCAGCTTCGCCTCCTATCTGTAATGTTGATGGGACCATTCCTACGTTGTTGTCGGCTACTTGCGCTTCTCCGATCTGCTTGAGGAGTTGTCGTATGTGTGCCATCTCTTCCTCAATTATGTCCCTTTGGCACGTCACATTATCGAAATACTCGACTGTGCGATCCTGGATCATTTGGGCCACCATGTTCGCATCATCCTTGGTGATCGTGTATTCTGGGGGCATTTTGTGTGCCTTCGCCTTCTTGCCCACACCCCCCGTCTGGATGACTAGCCTCTTAGTCTAGCCTTGCTCCTGTAGAGTAGCACTTGATGTAGCTTCCTGTGTTATCTCAGTCTATTTCTGTTGTACCTATGGCGCCTATGTGTTTTTCTTCTTCCCGACCTTGGTGCCTGTCTTAGATGTCCCCCCTTTTTCTGTTGTGCCTTGTTCTAACCTGTCCTTGGTTTCTTGGGCATTGTTACCTCCTCGGTATGTGTATGTTCCTGTCTTACCGCCTCCTCCTCTATTTATGTAGGTATTTCTTGAATGAGGACTGGAATTCTCCAGTCATCTTCCCTATCCTTAATGGCCATCTCTATGTCTGCCTGTGTGATGCAGTAGCGCAAATGTAGACATTGATTGTCGGTATCTTTCTGCGCTTGGATCCACATCGCGTGTCTAGTGGCCTTGAAGTTGGCTATGCCCTGATATTGTGCGATGGCTTCTGGTGTCACCCTCCAAGTGTTGGCGATGATGTCATGTATATAACTGAGATAGCCTTCGAATACGACTGCATTCGCTTTTCTGTTCCTAGATTCCAAAGCAGCCCCCAACGATAAGTATCATGTTCCGTAGTATGGATTGGGTCGAGTGGCAAAAAACAAATACTTTGTGTCCTTCCATCCGATCAAGGCTAGCAGGATGAGTAGCCATGAATAATGAAATTATGTCCCCAGATCATGTGCATCCTTGCAGTCATCTAGGAACAGATTCAACAAATAAGGGGCCCAGATGAGTGTGGTGCCCTCGACACACTGTGTTGCAGCTACGACAACCCCAGCCAGGACTTCCTCCTTGCAGAATTTCCTGAGTAATTTGCATGCCATAATTTTTGTGGCCATTCTTGTCACGACATCGCTAATATGCTTAATGATGATTCCGCGCGACCCCCTTTCGGTGCCATATTTCTTCTTCATTTCCTCGGCCAATTCTTTCTCCTTTGTTTTGTCCTCGAGGAACTTTGCAGGATCCTCACCCTGTGATGGCATCCCTATGATGTATGCAATGAGATCTATGTCTATTAAGACGAGTTGTTCCATCCACAGATATCCACCATGTGTAACTTCCATCAGCTACTTGATGCAGTTGTTTGCATACTGGCCCCTCCCAAAGTGCAGTAAGTCCAAAAGGCCTAGAATCCCATTTTTGGCAAGTTCTGCTGCCCACTAGACTGGTTGATTAATTGGTTCACCAAAGGGTCCTATACCCATAGTCTGTAGGTAGACTTGCTTCACGAACTCTGGGAATTTTTCCGTCTCTGTCACATCATGGTCTGAGTACCTCAATTTCTTCACATGTCCTAACAGATTTGTTGGTATACGTACCCGTTCGGGAATGCACTTCAAGACAATGGTTGATGTGGGTTTCCTGTGCGGTGACCTAGGTCACGTCTTCTTTTCCTTTCGTTGTAGTGGTTGGCTCGAGGTTCCAGCCTCCATTTTTCATTCTTAGGCATACTCCTCTGGTCGGTCGGTGACATCTTCCATTTTTCCCTCATGTGGTTGTTCTGACGTGGTTGTTTGTGAGCTTTTCAACACAATCATTTCTTCTTGGTTTGGAGTCATCCCATTGACTCTCACATCTTCCTGAGGGTTTTCAGGGTGCATTTGGTTGCCTGTGTTCTCGGTCTGTTGGCCCTATCCCTCTTCCGGCGTATCAATGTCCATATCGATTGTTGTTTTCTTATGGGTTTCCTCCACAATGGGTGTGGGGCTTGTTGATGTTGTATCAGGTGACGAGATTTCGTCCACATTGACGACTTCTAGAGGCTGAGATGGTTGTTGTTCGCTTCCATGTGGTTGTGATTGTGCTATGGCACTGCTTCGAGGTTGTCTGACAGTCTGGCTCGATTCTCCCTGTTTGGGTGGTGATATGGTGGTAAAGTTGTTGGTCACCAAGATTCTTGGCCTCTGCAACCTCTGCAACCTTAATTATCTACTTTGTATGCTCTATCTCTCTGTGCCTTTCCTAATTTCACAATAACCTTTCTGCTCCTGTGTGGTTTCTTTGTATCAGTGTCGTGTGAAGCTTGTCGGAGACGTTACCGTGATTGTGTTTTAATTGAACCGTTGGTTCCCACGTACTTGTCATTGATTTCCCTTACCATTTCCAGTTGGCACGATTAATGCGGCGTCCCATCAATCGTTTCTTGCATTCAATTCTCATAGCCGATGTCAGTTAGAACTTCTTTTGTCATATCTGTCTTTCCCGTTGTTTCCTCTTTGTAATGACCGTTGGCCTTGTCTCCGTCAGGCTAGTATTTTCGAGTGTGCGTGCTCATTATCTTTTCGGCGTACTATACTTCTATTGACATCTTTTGATGTCTGGCACAGCACGACATTTTTTTTCCAAGTGATAAAGGGTCGATTGTCCCTATACAGCTTCAGTTGGCTCCAATTGATCATCCCTCTAAGTTTTGTGCTTCCTAAATCCTTCAACTGTATAGCTCCCCCATATGTGACAGTTTTTACTTTGTATGGTCCTAACTAGTTCATTCTAAGTTTTTATGGATGTTGAAAGGATTTACTGTCATACATCAACACTAAGTCTCCTTCCTTGAAATTTTTCCTCTTGATATGTCTGTCATGCCAAGATTTGTCCCTTGCTTTCTGGACTTTTTGGTGGAACCCTGCTAGAATCCTATCTTCCTCCATGATCATCAGTTGATTTAGCCTATCCTGTACTGTGCCTCGTTCTATCATGTTCGTAATTGTTGCTATGCGCAGACTGGGTACCAAAAATTCTAGTGGCACCACTACTTCTTGTCCATATACCAATTTGAATGGTGTTTGTCCTGTCAACTTCTTCCATGTGGTCTTGTAAGCCCACAATACTGTTGGTATCTTTAGGTCCCAATCATCCCTATTAACGTTACATATCTTCCTCAATGAATTTTCAAGGATCTTGTTAAAGGATTCCACTGTTCCATTCGCTTGGGGATGATATGGTGTACTCTTTTGATGGTGAACTTCAAATTCCTTAGTCATAGCCTTAATAGTATTGTTAATGAAGTGAGTGCCTTGGTCACTCATCAAAATTCTGGGGCAACCAAATCTAGTGATCACTTGCTCGAACAGGAAGTGTGTTGTTATCTCTGCACTGCAATCTTTGATTGGTGTTGCTTCCACCCATCTTGTCAGGTATTCTGTCGCGGTGATAATGTACCTTGCTCCTATGCTTTTTGTTGGTGGGTTAATTGGTCCCACAAAATATATTTCCCATTTTTTGAATACCTGCAAAGTTACTTGTGGTCTCAGGGGCATCTCATCGCTTCTATTTGGTTTATCAACCCTCTGACATACATTGCATTTCTAATAGTACTCTTTTGAGTCTCTGTGAATAGTCGGCCACCATAGTCCTGCATGCAATACCTTATGCACGGTAGCCATGCCTGCGTAATGTCCTCCTACTATTCCCTCATGGGCTTCGGCTAAAATCCTTGGTTTTTCATGTTCTAGCACACATCTTCTCAAGATGTTATCTTCACCCATTTTGTATAAGTGTCCTACAATTAGTTCATAGTTTGCGGCCCGGACTACCAGGTTTTTCTTCTGCGTGGTATTATATTCATGTGGCGCAGTCCATGTACTCAAGTACTGGATAATGTTTGTGAAGTATTCATCGACGATCTGAATTGAAAATAACTATGCGTCTGGAAAGTTGTCCTCTAGATTTGTATGTTCCTCCCCATTTGTGATCCTTGACAGGTGATCAGGTCCTGCGTTCAGCTTCACTGGTTTAACTATTACCTCAAAATCAAATTCTTGAAACAGCAGTAGCCATCTGCAAATTAACCCCCCCAACACTGGCTTGTTGACTAGGTACTTGAGCACTGAATGGTCTATGAACATCTTGAAATGTTTCCCCAGTAAGTAATGTCTGAACTTCTGAAGCACGTAGACCATAGCTAGGCTTTCCCTCTCTGTAGTGTTGTAGTTCTGCTTTGATTATGATAGTTTTCTGCTAGCAAATGCTATAGGATTATCCAATTCTCCTGCTCCTAGCTGCGCCAAAATAGCTCCAAGTGTTATGGCGGATGCATCTACATGTACATGGAATGTCTTCTCCTAATATGGGGATACTAGAATTGGTGTGGTTACCATCTTTTCTTTCAATGTATTCAGACCGTGGTTACAATCCTCAATCCACTGGAACTTTGTGTATTTCCTTAGCAGTTTCTCCATTGGCGCGGTGATCTGTGCGTACCCTTTTATAAAAAAATTATAGTATCATGTGTGTCCCAATGTCTCTCTTAGTTGACAGACTGCTTTTGGTGGTGGCAGGTTAACGATTACTGCAATCTTGGAAGGATCTACTAGTAAACCTTGTGTGCCTACTATATGGCCCAATAGTATCCCAAAAGGTGTTCTGAAGATGCACTTCTTGATGTTTAACAATATCTGGCACTGCCTACATCTTTCTAAAATCAGTCGCAAGACCTCTACATGGTCTTTCAATAGACTATAGACTGTCTAATTGTCCAAGTATACCTCTAGAAACTGGTGGATAAAGGTGTAGGGAACGGGTCATGTAGACACATATCATTCAACTTCCTCAAGTCGACGCATATTCTTAGCCCACCTTGTTTTTTCTCCTGAACTACCATCGGGCTTATCCATTCTGATTCTTCCATAGGTTCTATGATTCCAGCCTTCAGCATCCTATTGATCTCAACTTTGACTTTTTTCTTATATATCAGATTTAGTCTGTATGGTCATTGTCTGATCAATCTTTCCTAAGCTCTGAGTGGTATCTTCATTTCACCTAGCTCTCCTGCTATGCCCTTCATTTCTGTGAACATTGTGGGGAACAGGTCGTTGTACTCGTGCAGTAACTCTGTTATGATTTCCACTATTTTCTCATCCCAGTAGTCTCCAATATTGGCCATTTTGGGATTCTCAATTGTCCCAATGTTTACTTTCTTCACCTTGACTGGTGCAGCAATTACTTCTGATTCTATAGGTGGACCTTCCACTTCTCTTTCGTCGTCAACTTCATCAATTTGAATATCACGCGGATCGTCTTCATCTAGTACTTCTTCCTGCACATGGTAGTATGACAACGGTTCTTTCACTGTATGTTTGTTCCGCTGTTGTTCTTCTGTTATGAGTTCCACTTCTGGTTCCTTAATGAATATCACCCCTCTTATTTTTTTAAGTGTTACATCTATGTTGGCGTTCCCATGCTCAAATGCGAAAGTGACTATAAAGTTTTGTTGCAGTATTGTCCAGCTCGTAGTTCCTCTGCGCAGTTCCTGGTCTGTATACCAATTTGTTGGGATACCCTCTAATGTGTGTATAAAATGATGAGGCCATTCCTCTGGGGGTGTCATTTTCCACAATGCTCTGCACTTCTCCAAGTATTTTGTTGGTGCCCCCTTGATCAGGGGATCAAATTTTGCTCAAAAATTCAAAGTGATCGGAATCGCTTCAAATCGAACGACAGCATAGGCCTCATCGTTGAAAACCCAACGCAACTCGTTTGCGTTCAAACGGACGTCGGGAGCGAGAGATATCGCGTTCTGTTCAAAATGGCAAACATGCAAAAAAGGGATGTTGACTGTACAGTCCATACGGACGATGACGTGGTAGACCGTACGGATGATGTGGCAGACCATACGCTGACGTGGCAGACAGTTGTTATTGGACAGTTGGCATATGACGTGTTTTGTTGGCAATGAATGGGAAGGCGACACGTGGCCCAATCAAAGGTCGCAACGTGTCACTTGTTTGTTGGTTTAAAAGCTTTGCAACCGGCAGGACTCGACCCCGCGACCTCCGGGCAGGGGAAGAGAATTGGGAAGGGCCGCCAATCGGCGCGCCACCATACAAACCTTGTTATATATATGATTTAAAATATATTTGAGTTTGAATTGTGTTATGTTGGCGCGGGGGTCCGGGTTGGGGCTTAGCCGCAGCCCGCGGTTTCGGCATTATATATATGTGACCGATGGTTTAACAAAATGCACGCGGATATGTATTTCAAAACAGAGCTCAGCCCTGGTCATATCTGCCATAGCATATGACCTTTGGTTATGTTGCGGGCGCGCGCGCACAGTTGTGTATTGGTTCAAACGGTTGTATAACCAACGTCCGCCACTTGTCCATTATTTATTCGCCTTGGGACAGAGCCTTGTTTGCATTTGCGCATGGACACATGGGTCATACGACTATGGCCTAGGCGGTTAGGAGCTAGGCGCGCCCGTAACCATCCTACAATTCGCACCGTTTGTGCGGTTGCATCCAGTGCCAAGTTTTTACGCTTTAAATTGCGTGTGGGCTAGGTTGAGCCAACAAGGGTGCAATTTGTAGATGCAGAGACAGCAAGCTTGACAGAGAGACTTCCAGGAAGCCTATCTACTTCATTTTTTGGCCAAACGAGGTGCCGAAAAAGCCCAGCTAGGGGTCTTTGGACGTTCTGAAGCCATTGGA
This sequence comes from Picea engelmannii, assembly GCA_009831015.1. Taxonomy (NCBI): domain Eukaryota; kingdom Viridiplantae; phylum Streptophyta; class Pinopsida; order Pinales; family Pinaceae; genus Picea; species Picea engelmannii. Next base: position 93,312 of record ML819472.1, read on the forward strand.
GCAGTCTATTTGGAAATTTGAGCATTGTAAAACACATTTTTTTAGCACTTTGAGAAAATAATACAAATGATCCATTGGAAGCTGGACCAGGAGATGTAACCCAAGAGAGGGGTGAACTCCTTTATCATTTGTTGTGTTATGTGTTTTCTATTCACTGTTATTGTTGTTGTTTACATGCATCTAGAATGAGTAAAATCAATTAAATTTGTGTTGCAAAGTTGATCCATTTGCATTTTAACACATAAACTTTACTTGCAAATATTTTCAAGAATACAAGTCTTCTTCATTTTTAGATCACCCCTGTCCATCATATTTCTGTTGTTGGTTGCTTCTTTGTTCTGTTCCAAACCTAATGCACAGTAACCGCTTACATTGGTACCAGTCATTGATTGTTTCTTTGTGTGTGCCCCACCATCTTGCAGGTGTGGCCTTGAGGGATATATCTAGTGCTAAGATTCTTTGATTTTCTAACACTTCATCTTCGTAACGTGTCAAAATTGCTTCTAGATCGTTTATCCCATGGAAACTAGGTCGTTCCCTTATCTTCGTACCTACCCATCTTACTGCGCGGTCTATTCTTGCGCATCTTCTTCTGGAAACTTCGTGTAGCCTCTATTGTCAGTTCTCTAAACATGTATCTGAGTCTGATGCACATGAGATGATGCTCCACCAACTGAGTATCCCATATGCAGTTGGGTTTACATAATCCTCATCTCACGCAGTTGTTCTGTACAACTGGCTAATTTCCTCCAAGTCCAAGCAAGTAGGCTCTATGAACCTTTCCCCTTCTAATGGGTCTAATGGCGCAATGACTCTGTATTCTACTGACTCGAAGGTCATTTTCTGTGTCTTTAAGTTGATTATCGCCTCATTTTCAAACACCCAATCCAATCCCAGTAATGTTGGATATGGTGTTGTGTCATCCACGATTTCAATCACTTTGAATTATGCCTTAGTGCACACTCCATCTAGATCTATTGTCACTCCTTTCAACCTCCCTATTGGCAGAACTCTGTGTTAGTTTGCTAGTTTCAGCTGAACGGGTGAATATCCTAATGTGGGCTCTCCCATACATTGTCATGTCTTCTTAGGTAATACATTGACTTCAGATCTTAGATCCATTATGATATCTCCCATGTTGAAATCTCTAATGTTGGCGCTCAGCCCGAACTCGCTACTTGTTCTTCTCCTTGTATGTAGGTGATTGACTCTTTTCTATTCTAGCTTTCCTTCTGTCTCTATGCTACATCTTTCTAGCATATTTTGTAATATTTTGATAGCGGATGGATCATTTAGTAATTTTACACATGATTGCAAAAAGCCTTTGATTGTACTTACTTGTCCCAGAGGCTACATTTCTTTGGTATGATCCAACGATGGAGGCATATCATACTCTGGTACTTTCTTACTATGCTACGTTGTTGAGGTCGATGCTATGTCAGGCTTAATAAATTCTTGTCTGGATTGTTTAAATATCTACTACTAGTTATGTGCATTGAACTGCTTCCTTGGTTCAGCATTCTTCTTCACCCATTGGTGTTGTACTGGCTCTTGTCGTCCTGCACCGTTTCCTGTTTTAGCTCCTCCGCCTGTAACTATGTTGATGCTTCTTCTTTCACACCTCGCTTCCGTTGTAATCCATTGAACATTATGATTAAACTGATTCCTCTTTTCCTGGATCTTCCCTAATAATGTAGGACATTCTTCCATGTCATGATTCAATGTGTGACAATACATACAAGTCGCTAGTGGAAGTGGAAATTATCTTGCCTAGTGTCCTAATTGTTGACAATTGTGACATACCACCAGTCCTCTACCTCTTCCAAGGCCTCCTCTTGCTCGTCCTCCCCCTCTGTATCTAGCTCGATCCCCTCGCGGTGCATTATACAAAGGTTCCTGGTTATACTGCGCGGTATTATAGTGGCGTTGTGTTGTGTTGTACTGTGGTTGCGTTGTGTTATATGGTTGTTGCGCAGTATTCTACTACTGTTGCACAGTGTTGTATGGGGCTGGTATATGGTTAAACTGAGGTGTGGCTTGCTCAGTCATCATTTCTGCCTGCACCCTATATGCATCTGATGTGCTCTCTCTCATCAACTCCATGATTCTATAGTCTTGGTCATCATGGCCTTCTGACTTACAAAAGTTGCAATATGAACTCTTTGGGATTGTCTGGTACTTCTAGATCATTGTGCAGTGATATAGATCATGGCCCTGTTTCTTACATATTTTGCACCATAGTCCTCCTGTTGGTAACGGATTTGGCATTCTTGTTTCCATGTACTACGCGAATGTTGGACATTCGTTCTTATGGTGTCCTTTTGTCTTGCATGTGGTACACCAAACGGCTTCTCTTTTGTCCTTACTTTTGTTCTGGTTAAGCTCGAATGTTAAGTTCTTCAGATCCTCTTTCATCTCTTCAATGGCTAGATATGTCTTCTAATATTGGTTTTCTTCCAGTTGTAGGTCTTCCTGCAGAGCCTCTGCCTGTGTCTGAAACTTTTTTGTCACGGTGGATATTTTAAGTGTGGTAATAGTGAATTGACGAACAGGTGCATGTGTTCCATATCTATCATGAGATATTTCAACTTTCCTTTCAGTCGCTTGAATCTCTAATCAATCTCCCATACATATTCTCTTGGTTTCTATCTAATTTCTATCATCTCATTCATGTATTGGTCCTTTGAACTTGGCTTCTGAAACTCATTTATCAACAACTTCTTGATATCTGCAATCGTTTTGGTTGTCCCTGGTGGATTGTTTGTGGCTAAACTCATATACCAATCCAGTGCGTGATCACTTAGTGTGATAACTAGCTGTGCAAGTTTAGTGTCCTCGTCTGTGATCTTTTTTTCTTCCCAAATCTTTTCACAGATAAACAGGTGCTTCTTCAGGTCCTTTGACGCTTCTCCTTTGAATTCCGGTAACCTGATGGTGGGATTGTGTCCTGCCATCCTGAATGTTGAACTACTACCTCCGCGCGGTGTAGATTCTTGACTAATGCTTCTTGAACTGGTTCCCCCAGTTGTTGTTCCTTGTGTAGATGTACTTCTTGTTGTCTTCCTTCTCCCGAAATTTGGTTGTCTAAATGGTGGTGTTCTTTTTGGTGTGTTTATCGCACACAGGTTTATGGGTTCCACACTGACATTAATATGGATAGGATTGATGCCTTCTATTCCCGCTCTTGGACCACTATTCTTCCTCTCATATGTTGCACGCAGGATTTCCTCAATTTGCTCCACAGCTCGAAGATCCTCTACCTCCTATTCATTACTTGTCAAGCCTTCCCTCGCGGCTACAACTCTCTTCTTGGTGTTCACCTTGTATTGGTAGGGTACTCCACTGCACGTCTTTCCAGTTGTCGCCATGATCCACTTAATCTAGTCGTCATCCATCATGATTGGGTCCAAGGCTTCCTCCTTCTTTCCTTTATCCCCTTCTCCTTCCATTTCTCCTTTTTCTGTCAGTGCTTCCCCCTTCCCCCATGCACGCAAGGAAGTTTAGTTGTCTAACTCCATTGTCGTTACACCTTTGTTATATAGAAATATCTTAATAAAAGTATACAACGATCTAATATACCTTCCTTGAGGCTCACGTAGAAACTCTTGCTCTGTTGCGTTGTACGACTTCGCGGTATCTACTGCAAATTCTGTTATAAATCCTGCTACAATACCGTCGAGCCAAAAATCTACTTCGCAGGTGAATTTTTTATCAACGCGTTGTAGCTGGGCGATCTCTTTTGGATTCCACTCTAGTTGTCTGATCCGATTCGTTGGAGGGTTGTCTTTCAATCTTTTGCTCCACTCTTGCAATATGTGTGGGAACTCATAGAAAAATACTTCAAGCAAGTCGGTGAATACGTACTTGTCCAGATACTTGCGCGTTGTTAACTTGGGATTTATGTTATCTTTCTGCGCAAACTCTAGCTCCTTTGTCTTCAGCCAGCTTTCGATCTCTGCCTTTATGGGATCCCACGATCTCGACATCCCCTTCTAGTGACGCATTCTCTCCTTTTTGTCCTTCAATCCTATATTCTTTTAACACACCTTCCACAGATCTCATGTGCTCAATCCCATTACCTTCCAATCAACTAGAAACAGAACCTTTTGTTGGTTGTTCCCTTTCCCTTTCTTTTTATCCATTTACCACTACAGATTGACCCTGGTTCATACCCAAGAAGCTTCCCAACAAAATCCCTTAAGACTATCGACCCCTATGGTTACCCAGAAGGCAACGTAGTACATAGAATGCACTGTGCAGTCTCACCCGAGATAGCTCTTATGGGTGGTTGCAATACTCAGGTGTTTGAAACCTGGGACTGAGTAAGATCTGTGATTGTATGTTGCAACCTTTCTTTAATCCATTTAACATCAGGTTATAACATGTATTCTACGTATGCATGTAAAATACTAGATCTACTTAATCACTTCATTCATTCAACATTAATCAATTAATTAGACACCGAGACACATTCATTCAATTCCACAACATAGTGTTACCATGGTTCACCCACTTCTGGGCTACGTCCACAAATATCTGGCTCTTAGGCTTTTATTATGGTTCAGAAAGATATCACGCCGCGTGTGGTTACATTCTTAGGTCTCACTCTCCTCAGCAGATCCTCGATCCCTGCAAGGCTGACTAGATCACACCAGGCTCCTCAACCTGCAATCTAACCCTCAGGATTGAGTTGCTTTTTCCCTCCCTATCTCACCAGCTTAATTATTTGTATAGTACTTACAGCACCATTCCTCTCTCCTCTCCTCTGTCTCTCTCTCGTCTCTCTCTCTCCCTTTTTTCTCTTCTTCTAAGTACTACTTATTTATGTTTCCAACTCACCATCCATTGCAATGTTTTACAAAAACCCTAACCCTAGCGTCGTTAGGTCTTCCATGCATGTGTGTGTGCCGCTTTTCCCTCTAGTTGATGCTTTCCTCTTGCATGCCTTTCCGCCCAAAATAACCTTTCTTTCTGATTTGGCATGCTTCCAAAAGTTGCACTCATTCATAAGAAGATGATTAAAATGAGGCTCTGAAGCCATTTTTACAATAAACAGGAATGTAAAAAACCCTAGACATCCAAAAACGTAACCCTAGGAGATGAAGCGCCAAAATTCATGTGGGCCCCATTTAGGTAAGTTAGTACATCAACTTCGTGGGGTTGTAACTGTTGCATACGATCTCTGCTTTAGGCGCACGATAGCTCGTTGGAAAGGTCTATCCTAGGACTACACATGTTGTCGTCAGACTCTCACTAGGTTTTTAGTTTGACTGTGGCAAGCCCTAAAAATGTTGTTTAGGGCCTCAAAACGACCCCGGAAGTCAGGGACCCAAAAACTAGAAAAAAACTGCCAAACTGTAAAACTGCCAAAATGAGCTAGTTGGAATAGGTGGGAGGCCACCGACATCCATATGGATCAATCCTCCCCCCTTACGAAGCAATGGTCTCCATTGTGTTGAGTGCCCTCATCAGATGAGGAAATTTTTAATAAATTTGACCCAGTGTGAGCCACTTGCCTTGGTGTAGGAGCTGCCCTGCTTTGACAACTCGAAAAAGTTGGATCCTTTGATGGAAAGTGCCCTTGACCTGCTTGTCCACAATCTGATCACTGGATGCATGTTGTATGCAGTCGGGGTTGATCTCTGTTTGTGTCAGTTGTTTTTCTATCTCTAAGGTGTCCAATAATGGTGGGAAATAAGGTCGAAGGAGATCCATGTTGAACATTGGGTGTAGGCCAACGAAAGGAGGATTGTTGAGATCAAAAGCATTATCACCCACAACCTTGGTGATGGTGTATGGCCCATAATGAAGTGGGTGAAGCTTTTGATGGGATCCTTTAGGGTGTTCTCTTTGCAAGTAAAACCAAACTTTGTCACCCTCCTAAAACTTATGTGGCACCCGATGTTGATCATGGCGTTGCTTGTACTTGTCATAGGACTTATGTAGGATATCCTGAACCTGTTGGTGGATGTGATGGATCTGCTTAATGAACCAGGTGGATTTGTCAGTGTCACTTGGAGCAAGAGATGAGTCGATTAAGGTGACCGCAAGGGGTAGTGCAACATCTATGGGACCCAACGGTTGGAATCCCAAACCCACCTAAAAGGGGGTGTGGTCGGTTGAGCTATGCAGGGCTCGGTTGTTCGGTTGTAGCTATGTTGAACATAGGGAAGACTCTCATCCCATGTGCAAGGGTGCTTGGAATTATAGATGCATAGGATATGCATGATCATTTGATTTACGACCTCGGTTTAGCCATCTATCTGGGGGTGGAAGGTTGTGGATTTGGTGAGCTTGGTGTTCAGCAGTGACCAGAGGCTCGACCAGAATGTGCTGAGAAATTGATTATCTTGATCTGAGACAATGGTTTGTGGGATTCCAAAATGTACCTAGACTCGTTCAAAGAAGAGCTGGGCAGTGGCCTCTGTTGTGATGCTCTTTTTGCAGGTGGCCAGAATCGCCATCTTAGTAAAGCGATCAACAACCACAAAAACACAGTCATTTCCTCGCTTGGTGGACAAGAGGCCCGACATGTAGTACATTTATATGGATTCCCATGGCTTGTCAGGAGTAGGCAGAGGGGTGTACAGGCCTTGTTTCTTAGTAGTCGGTTTGGCAATAGCGTAGGCAGTGCAAGACTTGATATACTTGATGACCTCCTATAGAAGTTTCGTCCAATAGAAATGTTTTTGTAGCATTGCCACTGTCTTTTTGACATCGAAGTGTCCTGCCACCCGATTGTAGTGGGCTTCCCAGATCAGCTTCGCTCGCTCGCTTGATGGAACGTAGATATGGCCCAGACGACACAACAACCTATCATGAAGATGGAAATTTGCGACAACTGCGATTGCGCCCAACATTTGGTAGGTGGTGGCCAAGTCCGAGTCTGTCTCATAGAGTTGGGGCCATCCAAAGTTCTCATGGCCGCAAGAGTCTATCATTATGGTGAGTGTCGCGACTGGAAGTCTGTTGAGGGAATCAACAAAAAGGTTGGTGCTTCATGTTTTATACTTGATTTTGAGGTGGAATTGTTGCAAGTATGTGAACCAATTCTGATGGCGGTCATTCTGCAATTTGCCTTGTGTTTGTATGAACTGGAGTGGCTTATGATCAGTGTGGATGACTGTCTCCTTCCCAACAATGTAATGTATCCATTGGCGGCATGCTTGCACAATGCAATACATTTATTTGTCATAAGTAGGGTTCTTACGGACAACATCTGATAGTGTCTCACAATGATAGGCGACGAGGTGGTCGTGCTAAGTGAGAACGACACCCATAACATAGTTTGAAGCATATGTCTCGATCTCAAAGGGTTGTTGCAGCTACAGTAATGAAAGTATTGGGGTTGAGCACAAGCACTGCTTCAAATCATCAAACATTATGGTTACTTGGTTGAACAAGCTCCCCTCGTTACTTGGTTTAGGGCCCATGCAATATGGGAGAATCCCAACACAAACCTATGGTAGAAATTGGCAAGTCCAAAGAAGCTCTGAAGCTCAGTGAATGTGGTTGGGGATGGCGAGTCATGAATGAATTGGATCTTGGATGGATCCACATGTACGCCATGTTGATCAATGATGTAGCCCAGGCAATGGACCCTCTCCATGTTGAAGGAGCATTTTTCCAAGTTGGTGTATAGCTTGTGCTACCGCAGGGTGTGCAGAACCTATTGAATATGCTGCAAGTGTTCTGCCCAAGTCTTGTTGTAAATGAGGATGTCATCTAGATAAACCACTACAAAATTATTGTTGAACAGTCATAGGATATCGTCCATCATCATCATGAAAGTGGTTGAAACATTTGTCAAACCAAAGGGCATGGCCAACCATTTAAAAAGACCTTCCTTTGACTTGAAGGTGGTCTTCCATACATATTTTTGTTCTATCAGGACCTGGTGGTAGCCAGACTTCAGATCAATCTTACTGAAGTATTTGGCCCCCGTGAGCTGATCAAGGAGGTGGTCGATTCGGGGAATCGGGTATTGGTTTCTGACTGTGATTTTATTCAGGGAGCAGTAATCAATGCAGAGTCGTCAGGTTCCATCTTTCTTCTGTACTCGCACGATTGGGCTCCCACAAGGCGATGAGTTGGGGTGAATGTGCCCCTTGTGGAGCAGTTCTTGGATCTGTCGCTTGATATCCTCATTCTCTAACAGAGAGAAACAGTAGACTGGCCCATTCGGAAATGGTGCGTTGGGGGTCAGATCAATGGGGTGCTTGACCTGACAGTGCAGAGGTACCCCGGTAGATGAGGAGAAGATATCTGAGTATTCTTCCACGACCTTATCCACTTACTTCTGTTGTGTGGAGAGGTCAATCGCGGAGACCCTAGATGTGGCTGCATTCTTTCCCTCATTCTGAGAGTGAATCATGAAGAAGACAAACTTCCCCATATGAGAGATGACCTTTCTGCATTGCTTGGCAAAGATCAAGGAAATAGCACTAGGTGGGACTACCTCGGGTATCGTGTACAATTTCTTGTTCAAAGTAATAATAACATTGAGAGGCCTAGAATCATCTACATCATGATGTTTCCATAAATATGGTTGGCCCAAGAGAACATTAAAAACTTCGAGAGGGGAAACATCATACAATACCTCATCTTTGAAGGGCTTGATGTCGTATGACAAGCGACATTGTTGGTTGATGCAGATGTCGCTTTCTTGGCGGAGCCATCCGATGGTGTAAGGTTGTGGGTGCGGTATTGTCGACAGCGCGAGTTACTTGAAAACCTATGATGAGATGCGGTTTTTCTTGCTACCATTATCAACGATGAAGTGCATTGCAGTACCCTTCACCCACATCTGTGAATTAAAAAGGCGCTTGCCTTCCTCTGGATCATCTGGTTCATTGGGATGGAGCTTGGTGGTAGCAACGGTAGCACTGGGTTCTATGTCAATGATTTGTCTCCCCCTTTCTAGTTCTTACACAGAGTTGGAACCCTCATCTGATTCAGAGGCTTTCACCTTAGCCATTAGTGACTGCTTTGAGCGGCAATCGACAGTGTTATGCCAGGGGCTCTTATGGAAGTCGCACCACTTCCTGGTATCTTTCTTTGTCTTTTTGGTGTCCTTCTTTGCTTATGGCTTGGAATTGTTGTCCTGAGGTTGTCTATCTTTGGTCTGTTCTTTGTTCTATGGGTTGGGATCACCCTTTCCTAGCTTTTGTTGTGAGGGATTCCTAGGCCCAAATTACCGTGTATTTTGTTTGAGCTTCTACTTGATTTTGACGGCATATCGGTAGGCCGCGCCCAAGGATGAGATGTCCAGAAACTCCATTTCATCCTGGATATATCTATGTAGACCGTCGCGATACTTGAGCACCAGATGTCGCTTAGAATATTTGATACCCAACTTGGTGCGCAAGGTATGGAAGATATTTGTGAACTCGGGCACTGCTTGGTCTCTTTCATGCCACAATGTGGTCCATTTTGTGTATAGGTCGTCATAACTTCCCACAAAGTAGTATTGTTCCTTAACAACATCCTTGAAGGACTCCCAGGTGACCACGACTGTAAATAATGAGGGTTCCTCTGTTTCCTTTTTCTCATAGAATGTTTCCCACCAATCTTTGACATGGGGAATGACTTTGAGAAGCGTAAAAGTAATATTTTCTCTATTCAAGAAGTTATGGACAGAGAAATACCCTTGTAGTAGATTCAACCATTTGTCTACAACATCTGTGTCTATCTGACCTTCAAATATAGGAATATCGAAGTTGATTTGTACCTTGAAGGGGTCGGTGCCTCTGTTTGAGGAAGATGTGTCGCATGTTGGTAGTTGCCGAAGGATTTGCGCAAAACTATCCATCCTCTCATTCCTTTGTTGCTCGAGGGATTCCTCGAGCAACATTTTGAAGGGATCTCTTGTCTCGTCATCTTTCTTTTCTCCCGCCATGAGATTTCGCTTGGGCGTGCGAGAGATTTTGTCCTCAAGAGAAACAAGCTCGAGACCCAATTCTTTGTACCCTAACCTCGTTGGGGATATGCATTAAGAACGACAAGGAGTAGACCACTTTGATACCATTGATATGGATTTTATGAGCAGAATGAAATGAATACAGATTATTATTAAAAGATGTTTAAACAGAATAAAAAACATACAGTAAAACTGGTTTCTATTCAATAAGGAAATAAGTTGAAGCTGTAAAATGCAGCAGAAAACAAGCTTGCTAGAATGGTGGTGGCTTATCTCTGAGAAGAGATGTGACGCCTGTGCTCATTCACAAGAAGATGATTATAATGAGGCTCTGAAGCCCTTTTTACAATAAACAGGAATTTCAAAACCATAGACATCCAAAAACCTAACCCTGGGAGATGAAGCGCCAAAAGTCATGTGGGCCCCGTTTGGGTAAGTTAGTACATCAACTTCCCAGGGTCGTAACTTTTGCATACGATCTTCGTTTTAGGTGCACGATAACCCGTTGGAAAGGTCTATCTGAGGACTACACATGTTGCCATCAAACTCTAACTATGTGAATAGTCTAAACATGACGAGCCCTAAAAACATTGTTTAGGGCCTCAAAATGACACCAGAAGTCAGGGACCCGAAAACTAGGAAAAAACTGCCAAAATGAGCCAGTTGGAATAGGTGGGAGGCCACCGACATCCATCTGGATCAGGTTTATAATTTTCATTTTAAGATGGTACATTGGCGTTCGGCACCAAGCTTACCAAGAATTGTGTATTTAGGTCTCCAAGGTAGATGCAAGGAAACCTTTTGGCAACCAAATGATAAGATTTTATCTTGATTGTGCGTTTGGGGCATTCAACGAACATGCAACAAAGTCAACGATTAAATTTTATACTTGCAACAAAGTCAACGATTAACTTTTTTACTTACCTGTGGGATGCCTTGAATGGATAATCGAGTTAAGTTCGGTAAAAAATATTTTTTGATTAGATTGGGAAGTTGTGGAAGAAAACATGTAGGAATACCACCTCCTCTTCAATGAGTCAAGTAAATTTTAATGCCACAACTATCATGCATCAAATATGTAGATTGTCGGAGAATCATTCCTTGAGGTTAATCCAGTGTTGGGATGAGATTACGCCAATTTCCATTAGACTGCTAGAACATGCAAAAATGGGAGAGGAAGGTCAACTTTAATTTTTCAAATATCGCTTTTAAATCTTCAGCTTAATATGGATCGATTTGGCTTAAATTATATTATTATTAAGGAAAGAGATAATTAATGGAGTTTTGGGAGCATATGTGTGTTAGTGGAAGGGGTTGAAAATCATGAATGAGCCATCCCATATGATGCTACACTTTAGAACTTGCCAACATTGATTCAGGGGGACAAAAATGCTACCCTGGAAAACATGCAATTAGGGTAACAAGGCTCCATAGTGAACATGAATATGTGGGAAGGACAAGCAAGTAAATTGGATTCTATATGGATTTTTTGGCAGTGTGAGATATACCTCATCTATGTTTAGAGTCTCTTCTCATATCTAAATTCTCTATTAAAACTTCGAGATCACAATGACCATTTTAAATTGTTACAGTATGATATTGTTTGTTTTGCCTTAGATTATCTATACATTTCAGACCCAAGTGAAGTAGTGAAGAGTGTTGCATATTAGGGAGGGCAATAAAACTAGTGAAGGGTATTGCATATTAGGGCGGGAAATGGAACTAGTGAAAGTGGTTGTATATTAGGGAGGGCAATAGAACTAGTGAAAGGTGTTGCATATTAGAAAGGGTGGAAAATTTTTAACCAAGATATTGTGGTGCATGTTGAAATGAACAATAGTCATTTATTAAGGAATATTTAAAGATAGTTTAAATCCATAAAGGATAATATAATATATAATTGGATAAAAAAGATAGAGATAGATTGATGATTGATACAATGCCATGTGACAATATACTTATATGCATTGACTAGTCGCAATGGTGAATGGTCACGTTCCTTCATTAGGTCACGTCACTTGGTTAGGATAAACCTTTTAGTATTATTATTATTAATAATAATGTTTGTTTATATATTTTATGTTTGTTACATTACCTATCCCTTCAAAGATGTTTTGTCCTCAAATCATTTTGGCTTTGTTATGGCATGTAATGCCTTGTCATAATTCTTCATTCTCGAGATTGAAGGCACAAGAGAGTGTGATCTTTGAAGCATTGAGCAAAATTGTCGAATTGTGAAAGGATTAGACCACCCTAATTTTATTTTTTTCAGCACTATGTGGTGACGACTTATGTGATTTGAAGGTTGTAATATTCCACACCCGAGCTTCTCTTTGATATATTAGGATCTTCACTTAGGTTCTCATATTGATTTTGTCTTTAGTTAGTTCATTGAATAATACGATGACTATTATAATTATTATGACGATAAGGCATCCTTGCATATTATATATTCTTTTGGGAACCATTGTCTTTTGATGCTTTTTCTAATTTACTAGTTGATAACATCTCAACATAAACATCTTTTTTATTTTTTATGTCGACTATATCTGCATTTGTTCCTTTTTCCATGGTTTGGATATTTACATTTAACAACTTCTCTAGTTCAGTTGGATCAATGATTGTTTCCTTATCGATCAATGCTTCCTTGCTAGTAAGTTCCTATGGCTTTTCTTGTTGTGACTTCTTCTTAGTTTTTAACTTCTTAATTTGAGTGATCAAGCTTTGATCATGATTCTTGAGACAATAAATTTCTTCATCCTTATCGGCTACAACCTTGTCAAGTTTTGTCAACATATTTTGTAACGATTCCTAATTATCCCCAAGGACATATGTTATATCTTTCAAATCTTCTAATGAGAGAGTGTAAGACCCTCTCCTAGAGTGGCGTTGGGCACCTCCGTCGCATGATCACCTTGGTGGTCAATGACCAATGCGGATGGACATATCAAACAAAATATGCTTTGACTGCTCATTTAGAAACCTTGGTACTTTGGCATGGCGCACCTCGAATAGTTGGATGCGTTGGCCCATTAGAAAGGTGCACCTTAGATAGTTGGATGCCTTATCCCATTAGCAAGGCACATTATAGACCAAATTGGGTGCCCCTGTGAACAGATAAGGCACACTGAAAATAGTGGCAGCTCGCACTAATTCATATGTACCAAGAGAAACTTGGATAAGGACTTGGCTAGATGCAAGAAGGATGATGCGGGTAGTCGCATCCATAGACATGCACTTGGAAAGACAAATGAAGAAGTGGCATAAGAAGGCTTAATGACTTGGGTGCGTAGACTTCATACAGACTGATGGAATTAGGTGGTCCACACTTGGCGATTGTGACAGATGGTCAAGGTGCCTTCGGGTGCAAGTCATCATGGATCACCATTGTCGGGTGCACTCATTGAGTGTACTCCTTTGGGCATGCATCCATTAGGTGCATATATTTTAGGCACACTTGAGTGCAACCGAACGAATTGGGCACAATCATGTGAACTCCGACAAGTCAAGTGCACTTGGGACATTTGGGACAACCAAGACGAGTGGATGAAGTTTCCTTTGGACAAATTGAGATGGATTGGATGCCAAAGCACAACCAGTGCACTTACGCATGGTCGGATGTGACGACCTGGGAAAACCTGGCATGAGTTGGAACAATTCAATGGAATGATCGGTGAACATGTCATGAAGGAGAACAAGTTAGCTCAATGGAACTTGGGTCCACCTTGGAACCAATGGGAATTACAAGTGCGTGGAAAGATCATACATATAGGAGGACACGTCAAAGTGCTAAGGCATGATAAGAAGACAATAAACAATAAGTGTTAAATCATTCTCAAGGAGTGCAAAGAGTTATGTGACTGTGCTAAGTCTAGGGTTAGGCGCAATGGAACGAATTGCACTTCCTTAGTGAGATGGAGAGTGAAATAGGAATTGTAGGAGACAGGCCTGCGGAAGCTTCAAGGGTTGGATTGTGCAAGTTTGTTGGGAAGTTTGGCAAAAGGTTATTTGCCTTGGTTTATTTATAAATTTGTAATTGAGTTGCAAGCAATGGGTTGCGACTCCCCTATTGTATCATGTAAACATTCTTCATATATAAAGTGTTAGGCACCTACCTGTCGCCCATTCATATGTGTTGTGTATTGTGGATGCCTTATATTTGTTGGATGTTTATGTTCCTTGCATACTGTTAATTCGTTAAGTATTGTGAAATGGCTAACTGTTAGTATTTTTGGGATGTTTTAAGGATTTTGTTGGACGCATACACATTGTTGGATGAGTTGAGTTGTACTGAGACTTGGTCATGCATCTAATTGTTGTAGCTTAAACCAAAGTTATGGGAAAACCTTAAGTGAATAGGTGTAGTTTGGTCGTAGTGGGTGCAGGTTATCCAAGCCACTGCGGTCGAGGCAAGGTAATGTCACACGACCTCATGTGCCAGAATGACTTGGGAAGGACTTAAGTCATCGAAAAAAAATCCTAGTGAACTACAGGTCTGTGACAGAGAGCTTTTGAGTGTGACTTTATGGTAAAGACTTTAAATGTTATCTTCTTCTTCTTCTTCTTGTAGGAGAACGCCAATAATTTCTTTTTAATATTTAAAATGAAGATCTCTAATCATTCCATTCAAGTTGACCCCATAATTATGTCAACCTCTTTTTTATACATAATTATAGCATTGAATTGGGATATGAATTTATAATTACTAATTGTTAGCTATAAATCTTTGATTTCATATTGTTCATTTTTAAAATGTTTTACTAATTATATTTAGCTCTTAAATTAATAATTTATTTGTTAAGTCAACATTAATGTAATTTATCTCATGGTTGACACAAATAAATAACAATGTTAATTTTTTATATTTAAATAATCATTTTGAATTATATATATATATAAACACTCCCTTCTTTATTAAACTCCATTTTTAAACCCAATTTGATCTATGAATTATCTATATTTTGATTATATTCTTTAAGAATCCTTTGGCTTTCACTAAGTAAAGATCATGCCTTTTCACTCTTAGTATATGATATGTATTTTTAATACATCCATTTTAACCTTGGTTAATGCCATTTCTTTTAACCTTTTCACGAAGTAATGCGAAAAAAAAATTAAACCTTTTTGGCTTATATACGATGGTGTATGACAACTTCCTTAAAAAGGTTGTGACTTATCATCTCAGGGCGCCACACCTTTATCCCTTTCTCGCCTCGTCAGGGTAACCCTTATGCAATAGGTGGCTACCTAATCAACATCATCTTATTTTCCCCTAGTGGGATGGAAGGTCAACCTCACACTTTCTAATGTGAAATGCGTAGTTATTGACACAATTTAACCCCAGTCACAATTTGAGAATGATGTGCCTTATAAACAATAATGGCTTTGGAATGTCATTATCGTGTGTTGATTTATCTTTGGATCCCTAATGCTTTTGTAGATTTTCTTATTTGATAATTTTGAATAATTTAACTTCCTCATTTAAGGTGTTCTTCGAATTTGAATTTGTAGTAGAATGGCTTTTTTCTTCAATGAAATTTCTAAGTTTATAATGGGCAAGGGTAAATTGTGGTTAGAACTTAGCGATTAGAGAAACATTGAAAATTTAGGTGTGGCCAAAAAAACTAAATCAAACAAGGTCCAATTAAAGTGTGGTTAATGGATTAATCAAAACGTGTCTCTGATACCAAATAAAATGAACAATAGTCCATTTACTGAAGAATGTTCAACATAAGAATGAAAGTTAGTTGAAATCCATTAAGGACGATATCATATATGATTGAATAAATAATATAAAGATAGATTGATGATTGATGATTGATACAATGCCATCTGTATTGTATTTTTATGCATTAACTAGTCATAGTGATGGTCACAGCCCTTCGTTAAGTCATGTCCCTTAGTTAGGTTATGCTTTTTAATAATATTGTTATTGTTATAATAATAATAATAATCTAATTTTAAGGTCATGGCCAAGCCAGACACCAAATTGGTGTATGGGAGACCCCCTTGTTTGTGGGACAAGAGACCCCCTCCCTACAACATTTTTTCTGCTAAAGTCTACATAGGTATACATACCCTACCCCCCTTTGGATTTGAACTTGTGAGCTCTTAGAAGGAAACACATGTTCTTGACCATTAGGCCCACTCAGGTTTTTTATTTATATATTTTATGTTCATTACACTTGTCTTCCCCAATGGTGTCACCAAACTTTGCTAATTTTGATAGATTTGGAGGGAACCATGTCTATGTAATTTGAGGAGTAAAAGGTTGTCTAAATATCTAGTCAAAAAAAGGCCTTGTTATCATGCAACTTCTCTCGTTACCAAAATGCAAGTTTTAAGTGGGGTATCCTCCAAGAGGAAGTCAATGGTTGTCAAGAGGGGGCAGCCCACTGCCACTCCCCATACTTGGAAAGGTCTTGAGTTGAAGAAGGGAAGGTTGTTGTTGATGCTAATGCTTGGGCTCCATCCCCCTTGAAATGTCACAATAAGAGATTGTGATACTATTGGTATGAATAATTGAGCAGATGGTTGTGGAAAAAAGGTCTTAGAGGGTGTCATGGTTGGGAGAAACACTTGCCTATGAGGTTGTGAAATTGTTGGAAGATGTGCTCATTCTTGGGGTTGGGAGAATGTTGAGATGTATGTTTATCCTTAGGGGATCATTGGGGCATGTTCTTGTTGCAAAACACATGTTGGGATGTGTACTTGGTTGACGAGTCATGTTGTGGTTGTCATGAGAACTTGGCTCACGTTCAAGGGAATGGTTGTATGAACACTTGTATGGGGTTCGAGCCCTACCAAAATCTAGGGAAGGAAGTTTAAATTTCCTTGGCCTACATTTGAAGAGTTTTGGGGTTTGTACTAATTTGATTGCATGCACACTTAACTTGTATGGGTTGTTGTCTAACGTAAGGTTTGAGTAGCCATTACATAAGCATTAATGCTCGTAGGGTCCAAGGACAAGGAAGTAGCTAGGAGAGGCATCAGAGATTGGTTTGGACCTTGGATAATGGGTTGAGATACCTAGTTGAAGATATAAGGGAATCAAGTATGTTTATAATTGGAGGGCCCTCTAGAAGGGGGCAATTTAGGCTCACCCGAGAGCATACATCCTCAAGTGGGGAGTCAGAACTTTCTTCTCATTTCGAGGCACGAAGGGATTGTCCCCTTTCCTCCTTAACAGGGGGATGAGAATCACCCTCGTAGATGGGGATATGAGGCCACAATTGATAACCTCAAGAATGGGTGATACCTTAGGGGAAGTTAGGCTTGGTGACAAGAATGTGGTTAGAATGACAAGGCTAGGAAGGAGGATGATGCAAAGCCACATAAGTTGTTATGTTAATCGTTAACCCACATGGCCTCCTTTGTAGGGAGATAAAGACTTGAGGAAAGGGATACTTCGGGGAGTTATCAAGCAAAGTGTGAGACAGAGAGAAGGGAGACTTGCCCTCTCTTGGAAAAGAAAGATACAATACTCCCTATGGTAGGAGTGGGGGCTAGAGAAAAGAAAGAAAAGAGGCCTTCTCTTGGGTTGGAGGGAACTCCCTAGTGGAGTTGCAGAAATGTAACAAATGAAAATATTCGCGTTACCACATGCAATGTGAGGTCAGGGATGGAAGACCACCCAAGCACACAAACACCAGTAAAACGGGAAGAATGGAGAGAGGAGTCTCCACTCAGTTTTAGGACTAAATTGAGAAACCTTAGGGTGAGAAAAAAGAGGATAAAAAGAAAAGGTAAAACCACTAGATTAATTGTGACCTTGAGATCTTGTTAATGTTAACCTAGACCCATAGATTATTAGGGTACTTCACTCGGGTTTCCAAATCAAGTTTTAGCAATGAATTAAATCATGAAAGATAAACAACTAATTAGGTTTAATTAATCGACAATTCCTTCAATGAGCTACAAACCCTAATGTTGGAAATAAAAAGAGAAAAATGGAAAGAAATCACTCATAATTCACTATTGAAGATGATGAAACTCCATGAGTGGAAGAGAAGAGTTCTAAGAAGCATGTAAGAGTGATCCACATCCTAGAATATCATAAACATGTGGATTCAAATTCTTGCAAAACAAGACTTGCCCGATCTCTAATACACACATATATGTATGCAACATAATCAATAAACACTAGATCCATTGTTATAAATATCAATCCATAAAAATGTAGAGTAGAGAGGCCCCAATACCTTCATTGAGGATAGTACCTCCCTTGCCCTAGTTGTGATGGAACCTTTGTTGAGGTTTTATGGTTGAGACTTCTAAGGTATGAGTGAAACTAAGGCAATGAAGTTGATCTAGGATGAATTAATCAAATATGCAAGGTTGGAGCCAAGATAACCATAAGAGATACATGTAGAGGTGATAGAAATGATGGTTGCATGTAGCCCAAGGGCTTAAGAGAGGGGGAAGGAGTTTTATCACTAATATGGGTGTGTGCTTGTAAATTAGGGTTTTCAATTTGCTAGAAGATTTGGAGAAGGCTTTATATAGAGGAATTGAATGGCATAAATAGGCAAAGAAGCGACCTTGAGGCATATGATAACATTAGGTTAGTCGTTGGAGGGTCCAAATTGTACAAAATTGTCAGGACCTTGAGGCATATGATAACATTAGGTTAGTCGTTGGAGGGTCCAAATTGTACAAAATTGTCAAGACCTTGAGGCATATGATAACATTAGGTTAGTCGTTGGAGGGTCCAAATCGTAAAAATTTGTCATATAATGGATTTTGACTATGTGTCATTGATTTGGTACAATGGTGTCACAAGTTTTTAGGCCCAAAATATATTTGTTCTATGTGTTGTGGGTTCACAATCACAGTACTCCAAGGCAACCTACAATACTCTTTATCAATAGATCAAGTAAGGTTTGACTTGACGTCATAAATAACAACTCCAAAATGGTTTTGGGCTATCATGGAATTGAATTGAGGCATCCTCGGTGAACATGGACTTGACTGGGGTTTGCACCACCAATTGGACCCATGAAGTTATGAAATACCCCAAATGAGTTCATAGAGGGTCAAAGTGAGTCAAATTGGCAACCAAAGGCTAAAGAGTAGGGGGGGAGTCACCTAGCGAACCGACATAAGTGCTAGACATTCCAAAGAGGTCCCATGTCTAGGCCAAATCAAGGGGACTCTAGAAAGGTGATCCACCACATTAGAGTAGTTGTTGAGAGGTATTGTATCATTATTGGGTGGGTCACATACAAATGTGACACAATAGTGGACCGCACAATACACTTCCTGGTGTGAAGCATATGTGTGTAACCAAGTGAAAATCTCATGTGCTACAAATATCGTGTATGACCAATCAATGGTTTGAGTCTTTTTTATCCGTAAACAGTGGTCCTATGGCTCGTCCATCTCATCAACATGAAAGCTTCTACGGAAATTTGAATTCAAGGTTTGTGCAAGTCGAGATCACACTGTTGTTCAAATTTGGTTTTAATACTTGGCTGCAAACTATGTTCAAGACCAACAATAAAGGAAATGTTGAGTGGACAGATTTAATCATCCAACAGTGGAGAAAATGGCTAAGGGGGTGAATTAAGTCGACCAGTAGTGAATAAAATGTTTTATGGATGAATTTAGTAGCTTAGCAATGGAGAAAAATGTCTAGGGCGATTTTAAGCACTCCACATGAGATAAAAAAATATTAAGGGCGAATTTAGGCATCCGACATCAAAGAAAAACAACCTAGGACGAGTTTACACACCCGCCATCAAAGAAAAATGACCTAGGGTGAATTTAGACACTCAACATCAAAGAAAAACGACATGGGGGCAAAGGGAAGATGCCCAACTAAAGAAAAATGACCCAACCATGACTAAATATGACCAGCTTCTCAGTTGGGACTCCCAACACTAAGAAAAATGCCCAGAGAGGTATAAATTTTCCCATAAATAAAACGCCTAAAGGAGGGAATACAATTTGTGGGTGAGTGGAAACCTCAGTCAAAAGGACAAAATGAGGATTGGGCTAATGAAGCTTGCACTATTAATGTTAAGCCCTAAAGACTGGCACATTACCCCTTAATTGGGGCATATTACATTAGTAATGTTATTTTATTTATGTCAGCTTGGGTCAATTACTTGTAATTGTACCTCCTAGTCTCCTATATATACGAAGGAGACATTTTCATTTGCAATCATCTTTTATTGGGAAATGTATGTGGTGTATAAGGAGGTTGCCCCCTCGAAGAGGCTTATTATCTGAAATTTTATCTTTTTCAAGGCGTTGAGTACTTATTCTGAGGTTTTTCTATGCTATCTTGATATTTGGTTCTTAACATTTGGTATCAGAGCTCAAGGTCTTGCGGTTTTGTTGTTACATCTGAGACACCTTGGCATTTTCGCTATAATTTTTTTTATACGACATTTCAAAAGGAACCCCTTGGAGGATATTTAGTAGACGGATCAAGGTACGTTGGGTTCAAATTTCATCTCCTGAGGCCTTACACTTTCAGAGATACAACCTGTGTAAGATAGAGTTATGGAATCATCCTGAATTTAGCCATCGCAGAATTTTCGCTATGAAATTTTTTACGTAACGTTTCAAACTCTAGAATCCAAAGTATATTCACATAAATTATTAAGGTATCTGTGATAAAAATTTCATCTTTTGGGTCATCTTACATTTGTAGATACACTCAGTGGAATATAGGGTATCTGACTAGTCCTGTTGACTAGTCTCGAGAAGGTGTTTCGGGTAAAACAATCATAAATTCTTCCTCAAGTATCCAAATTGAGTGAGATTAGTTGCATTAGATAGTGGACAGTCTGTAGTATTTTTGGTACAATTTTCAGAATCTTATATCAATTATTTTGTGTGGGGCACTCTATATAAGTTAGATCTCCTCGAAAGGCCAAAAATCAGCAAGGTGTGGGGAATTTACCGTAAATTCCACTTGGGACATCCAATTTTGATCAGACCTGTGGCATTGCAGAGAAGAAATATCAGAGAACTACAAAAAATAATTTTTCATACCCAGAAGGGCCGAAATTTTGGAGATACAATAAAAGAAAGATTGTCTAGCAGAACCACCTCAAAATCAAGGTTTAAAGTGATACTTGGCCAACATGCCACCAAAAAAGGGAACTTCCACACGAAATAAGCCTCCAAACATTCCTACTTGGACTCTTGATGAAGGTGAAGAAATGCGTAGGGACATAAATGAATTACAAAAGAAGACGGTAACAAAAGATGAACTACAAGGGATGATGGATTCAACGGAAGCTAAGTTGGAGGCAATAATGGATACTAAGATGGATGGTTTGAAAAGGGAGATCATGGAAGGACTGAAAATTTTCCAAATAGAGAGGACATCTGAAAGTGAAAATGTATCCCATGAAATTCATGATGAGGACACAAGGAAGATGAATCGAGAATGGAGAAACTCTAACTTTGGGTTGAAGACCAACCACCTTCCTAAGATCGATATGAGGAAGTTTGATGGCAAGGACTCAATCACATGGATACTTCAGATGCAGCAATGCTTTGATCTACATAATGTGTCACATACACAAAAGGTACGGATTGCTTCTTTATATTTAGAGCCCGATCAATTTGTGTGGTATCGATGGATTTGTTCTTGCAAATCACTCGTCACTTGGACAATTTTCACGAAAGAAATGATAGCACACTATGAGGATACAAGGAGCAATACCTTCTTTAGCCAATTGATAAATCTCAAGCAAAACAGTTTAGTTACAGAGCACATTGAGAACTTCCAAAGATTGAATATAAAGGTAACAGATATTCCAGATGAGCACTTGATTGATGTATTGATAGGAACTTTAAGGGATTACATTCAACATGAGGTTTGCCTTTGGGAACCCAAATCATTGGAGAATGCATTTAGGGTGGCAATAAATGTTGAAAGTAAAAATATGGCTATGGCTACTAGAAGGACCACTCCTAACATCTATCGAGAGAATAATGTTCCTTCTTCTAAAATACCTCAACCTATAAGGTTGACACCTCAACAATTGGAGGAAAGAAAAGCAAAAGGTTTATGCTTTAATTGTGACAACAAGTACAGTAAGGGACATAAGTGTGGTGAGAAGAAATTATTCTACATAGATT
>ML819473.1:0-16523 GCA_009831015.1 Picea engelmannii
TTGTGCATTATATCCTTTATATTTACAGTAGTAACACACAACAATATTTTGTCAATATTTCTTTGCATTCTGCAAATTTCCTTTTCAAAAATTCATCTACTCAAATTTCTTCCCTTGATTGTTCTTCCTTTTTTTCACTGTGAGAGATTGATCAAAATTTTTCTTTTGAACCTATTCAAGTGTTGTTATTTTTTGGATTAACATGCCACCAAGAAAATCAAGTAAAATTATTCCAATTCTTCCTGAAACATTCAAATTGGTTACAAAAGTTTGAAATACCTCATTCAACCAATATTTTTGTCAAAGAAACCAAATCCTTTGGATCCATTTTATCACCAATTGCAACTAGTTGGTCGCATACATCTTTTATGTGTATCACATACTCAACACCATTATTTTTGTCACCAAGTTTCAAAACCTACAACTGGTTACCTAAGTAAAGACTCTCAATTTATTCAAGATCTCATACAAATTCTATAGTGCGGTTCATATATTATGTGAACTCTTCATGTTCCTAGTTTGAGGAATGATATGAACTACCCCTCTAGGAATTATGATATACTATGCATCTTCATCATGTGCTTCAAACTTCACTAAATCAATATGTTGCTTCAGTAGGAGAAACTTCCTTACTATCTACAATCTTCAATAGCCTATGTGTCATTAACACATATTGTATCTATAATTTCCAAACAGAGTAGTTATATCCATCCCACGTGATATCTAATAGGGGAATGCTTGAAGAGGTCAACAAAATTCTCCCCCTTGCTTAATAACCAAATTACATTTACTCTTGATACATATTTATAAATTTCCAGAATGATATCAAACTAGGATTTGATACCATGTTGGGAAGGAGGTAGAATTCTTCTGCGCAGTTGAAAACCAATGCAATTCTAATACTTTCCAGGATATGTTGATTGATGTGCTACACACCCATATAAACACTCCCAACCATCCTTAATGTATTTTTAGGTTACACAACCTATTCAACTAAGTACAACATAACAAGTTATTCCTACAAAAATTACATATTGCATCACACATGCACTAGTTGATAATGAATGACACCCACGAATGTTAACAAAATCATTGAAAATAGGTTAACACATTTTTCATATGTCAACACAGATAATTTCAGGCGAACTTAAAGTAATTGTGTACCAATCATCATAGTAAAATAACTAGCAAATGAATGTGAAAAAAAGACAACTATTGTTTAAACTATGGCATGTATAATATCTCTACATGAGGTAAAAGAGTGGCTTTAAGTCAATAATATTAACTACATCAACATACAATGCTTTCGATTGCATAGAAAATATCATAGCTTTGAGCTCACTACAAAAATATCCTTACAACCTATGGCTCAACAATGTTTTATAGTTCTTTGTCCACTATTTACCTTAGCTTGTTAAAGCTCCACTTTGTTCATTTTTCATATCTCTCTCATATGGTTCATATATTATTTCATTGCATATATAACAAGGGATGCATGGAAGCTTAGTCCCTGCTAAGTAGATTTGGAAATGTAAATGATAGTTTGATTATGACTCCTCCGGTTCCGTAACCTTTGTACTTGAAAGATCCAATAAGTTGGTAATTATGGGTAATTATGGTTGAATATGTGATCGCCGAGAGAATATTTTAGGCAATTGTTGTATATTTTTTTAGTAAAGGTATGGATATGGCATGTAAGTAAGAATCATTCTTTTGCGGATGAACTTCCTCTAAAAACTAAATATAATATGACGATAAAACAACAAATTATGAATTTTAAATTTTCATTTGAAGAGTAGCATGAAATTCTTAACTATGGTTTAATATGTGGTAATTGTATAATATGTGGC
This sequence comes from Picea engelmannii, assembly GCA_009831015.1. Taxonomy (NCBI): domain Eukaryota; kingdom Viridiplantae; phylum Streptophyta; class Pinopsida; order Pinales; family Pinaceae; genus Picea; species Picea engelmannii. The sequence goes on from ML819473.1 coordinate 1,851, forward strand.
AATTGTATGGCAAGTTTTTCCTTCATGGTCACTATCATATAGTGCTTTCCTCTTGAGTGATGGGTTAGTGCAGTGTATGCGTAGGTTTGAATATTATGCATTGATGGCTTCTATAGACGAGTCTTTATATTGTAATCTTTCATTAAGTATTTAAGTATCTATGCATTTATGGCTTTTGCAGGGACTAATAATGCTTTTAATATAATCATTATAGTAAAGATTATATGTCTCTCCTCAAATATTTCCATATGTGTTGTATGTCTCTCCTCAAATATTTCCACATTTTTTTTACAATGTCCCTCTCCTTACCTCTCAAACACCTTGATTGCCATGAACTCTAGCCAGATCCTGACCCAGTATATCCACTACACTTCACTCATTGATATCATCTATTGCAATGGATCCTCATAGTGTTAGGATAAGTTTAAAATAAACATACCACTTTCTCATATAACGACTAAGATCCCAACATATTCATCATTTTCAAGGACAAGCCAACATTTTCACTGAATCCTTTACACTTACACCTAAGGCTTCTAGATCCACTTTCTATTTAGACACCTAAATTTAATTACCTAAATATGGTGGTCAAATGCGTAGAGATGTTCTATATTCATGGATATGTAGCCTTGTTGCCTACTTCCAAACCTTCCCAAAGATGATAGAAGAGATAGAATTTCAAATGGACAAAACTCAGTATGGAAATGTTCCAACATGGAAATTCTAGGCTAGAATGCATAAGAAAATGAGGTTTTGGCTAACTTCAATTAGTGATTTAAAGATAAATGTAAGTAGATGGAAGAATTAATGAGAAAGGTGAATAAGTCTTCTATAATCATCATGCCTCACTAGCATATAGGTGAAGAAAAAAGCTTAGACACAAGAACTTCTTGATCTAAACCTTAAAACATTGATAACAATTACAGCAGCATCATAATCAAACATACATTACAACACATCTATAGCATCTCAATTGAATCATTCAATATTTAGCAACCAGGGTAAGAAAGAAGTAAGATAATGAAAGGAACCAAATTCTATTAACCAAAATGTCTAACATATCATACATAGTACTAGAGTGTGGCTCTGTCTTATCAAAACATTACAACAGGGAGTCTATGCTCAACCATTCGAACCTCAAAATATCATTTTGATGTGGTATATATAATCTAAACAACAATTAATGACATGAAGTGTGAGTTGGATCCTCTAACCTAGGATTCTCCCACTAAAAACTAACAATCTAACATCTATACAAGTGGAGACAACATAATGCTAGAAACATGGAAAATGTTGGCAACAACTCTGACACTCTGATCTTTGCATAATGAGTTGTTCCTTTATTGACATCTAGACATCATCTACTAGGCCCTGTAAAACTACATTTTGTCTTACCCAGTCAGACCATTTCCTTCCATTGCAAATCGGAAGGAATGTTGTAATATGTCATCTCTTTTGGATATGATCTAGTGTGGATCATACTTTCTTTCCTGTAACTGGAAACGAACAAAAATGGTGTGCAGATGGTGTACAGTTGAGATGAAAGTGGAAAATGATGGTCGCGATAGGGTCCTAATGGTTCCAGTATTCGAAAAGTAATAAACCAAATGAAATAAATCGATCGACGACCTTCATACTTTTCAAAATTTGTGGGGGTGTGAAAAAAATAGTTTCAAGGAAATCCACCTTTCGTTCCGCAATGTGCCCGATGATTCCACACACCCTCGGGAGAAAACCGTGGTTTGAATTGAGAGAGTGTATTTTGGTATTATACTCCATGCAACTTCAACCTCTTCCACTATTCCCGGTCGTTGATCTTGATGGATCATGATCAATGACATTTCGGGCCCGATCAACTTGCATATTCTGGAAGATTTAAATTTTCCCTGCCATATTTATACCTTCTCTTATTTTATCTGGTTTCCAAACCCATTAGCGCTCCCGCCAATTTTGGAATCTTGACCTCAAGTAATAAATTTTTTATTGGTGACTAACACTATGGCCCAACGAAATTTCCTAAGGAGATTGGCCCTCGGGAAAGAGCTCATTTCTTTTTAAAACACCTACAGGTCATCAGTCTTCCGACGTCCCTAACGTCGGTCACATGGTGTCCTTGTCGTTGGTATATAGCTGACCATCTTTGCACTGATTTTTCTATTCATCGATCTTCCGACGTCCGATTTCGTCTGTTACTTGGCACCTTTTTCATTGGTATATAGTTGATCATCGCTCCACCGATGTTTCCAGTTGTCGGTCTTCTAATGTCCCTAATGTCGGTCACATGGTATCCTTGTCGTTGGTATATAGCTGACCATCTCTCCACCGATGTTGCCAGTCGTCGGTCACATGGCGCCCATGTTGTGGAGACCAACAAAATGGGACATCGGAATTCCAATGTATTTGGCGTCGTTGTAACGACGACTATATGGGGTTTGGAAATCCAAATCCTATATGACACATGTCCGCATTAAACATTGCAATAGAGACAATATCTATGGTGTTGTAAAAGCGACGTCATGTGAAACAATGTTTGAGGGGTTCTGTTGTTTTTTGTTCTCTCGACAATACAAAGTGGCAATTGCGTTGAACGTGCCATTGGAATTTGACCCAAATTTACTAGTGAGTGTATCAAAATTATCTCAAAAATAATTGCAAGAAGGATAAAATGTCATGTCCCCATTTGTGGGATTCCCTAATATACAGTTGGAGATGGCTTCTGGGGTTTGTGTCAGCTAGGACAGAGGGGTGAGGTTATGTTACTAGTGAGCTCGAAGCGTTTGGTGGAGTTATATGAGGCCCAACCTAATCCATTTATGATCTTTCATCATCAGTATCACTTTCGCACAGTTCGTTCTTGGTTCTGTGGCATTTCGACGATTCCTGTAATTTGGGAGTATTATTGAGCATAATTTAATTAAATACACTAAAGGTGTTATTTGGATCACATTCTTTGAGGGGTAACCTTAGTGTAATATCTCATTGGATCCAGATAAAAAATCTCTAAAGGTTGGGTTGATGAGAAAGGGACTTCCACTGGCCGAAAATGTCTTAAAAGAAAATTAATCAATTTCTGGAGTTAAAAAGGGGATTGATTAATTATTGAATGTCATAGGGGCAAAAAATTGACCTTTTAAAAGTGACATTGAGTAATTAATAAAAAGGGGGATTTTAAGTGACTTGAAGTTTATAAAGTCACTTTAACTTATTAAAAGGGTAAAAAGGTCCAAAAAGGGTCAACGAAGAGATAAAAGGAAAATGAGGGGCTCCCTCTCTCATTGTGCATTTGTTATTTTCCAAAAATGAAATTGAGAGAGATCTTGTGGCTTTGTCTCTTGGGACGAAAAACCCTAGAGAGTTTAGGGATTGGTTTTGGTGGTGAGACTATCCACCCTAGCTAGTCATTGAGAGGAGATCATCAAGATATTCTTATTATGCTCATTTGGGACATAGTTCTTTTACTGTGGCTGAGATTTCTCTTTCATTGGTTGATTTATTTACTTGAGGCTGAGTTCTTCATTGGTGGATGGGATTTTATCCTTTTGGGGCAATTTTTCTAGTATGGGGGTGATTTGATGTTCGAGGAGGTCAATTTATTCATCAAGGAGGGGTGTAATTCTTCTGGCTGCATTATTTACTGAGATGGATGAGTTAATTTTTTGTTTTGGGTTCAATATTCATAGTGTGGGATGAGATAAAGGTGTTGGTTGAGTTTCCCTATAACAAAGGTCGAGTTGGATGAATGAGAGCTAAGTTTTCTAGTGTAGAAGGGTGACTTCCTGTAGCTGATATAACTATTGTTGTAGGTGAGTTGGGTTGTTGTTGGAGAGGTCAAATCTGGGAAACTACTATCCACATGCTTGCTGCTAAAATTTGGGTTGTTGTATCCTCATTGTCTGACCAATTTCCTCACCTACAATCATGTATCCTTTGATGGGGGCTTCTATGCACACATCTTCACCTACAAGTTCAACTTCTCAGATGTTTAAAGGGTGATCCCCCAAAGATATATATGTATGGTTTTCTTATTTAGAGTATTGTACTATTGTTGGTATTTTCCAATATATATTACAACTGTCATAAATATATATTGCAATAAAAGTATGAGTGTTGATATCATTTTTTGTTTGTAGTTATCAACATAGATTAGAATGATACATATAAATTGTTGATTGTATTTAAATTGTTTGACAAAAATATCCACACAATAAACTAAGAAAAATTAAAAATAAATAAAAATTAGCGGGATTATTACAGTGGTATCAGAGCTTGGGACATTGTGGGACAAAAAATAGAAAATCAATGGTGGGACAACCCATGAAACTATGATGAATATGAAGAAAGGCCTTTAGTAGCAAATTACTTGAAGGATCAATTACTTCTCACAAAGGAGAAAATTTTACAAGTGTTGACAAGGGCAGATAGTGCTCATAATTAAATTGAATATATTATGTGGAAAACCCATATGGAGGAGAGAAAAAAAGGAGTTGCAGGTCGAGTCACTAGTGCTTAATTACACATAATCAAAGAAGCACTAGAGAAAATGAAATCATATTACTTGCAATTGTTCATGGATAGGGACCTTGCCCTCAAGTTTTTTGAAGACAAGGAAAGGGAGGTTGAGGAGCTTTGTTACCAGATGAGTTTGGCACACTCTTCATCACTTACAATGGATACTCCATCATCTTTGGCAGTCGTGACATGTGAGGGTCTGAGTGGCACTCATGATTTCAGGGAGGAGCCTCTTGTGACGATTCTGCATGAGGAGCATTCAGAGTTGTAGGTACTTGAGGAGATTCATGACTTAGAGGGTTTTGATTATGCTCATGTTTTGCATGGTGAATATCATGAGTCATTTAATTTGGAGATCCCATTAAAGGATCAAGACTTAGCTACAGAGGATATAACTAAGCACATTCCTTGTGGAATAGACAACAAGGAAGTACATGGATCCAGGGATTGGATGGACATGTATATGAAAAACATGGGTACGCCCTGGGATATAGGTTCAAGAGACACCATTAGAGTGATGAATACAATAGTTCCTACAGGATACCAAATGGTACATGATGATATAGTGATAGGCAACATTATGCATGGGTATTCATTAGCGTATGGTAGTGCAAAGTGGATTTTTGGGGTATTTATTCAAAGGAGATCTCTCAATGGAGTCCTCTAGCATACCATTGAGTTGAGGTTACCCAGGATCGGTGAGTGGATGGGTGAGACTTAGGGGGAAGAATATCCCTTGATGATTGATATTCATCTGGGATATCATCAGATGAGGGCCAGGGAGAAGGATACTCACAAGTCTGCTTCTAGACTTCATTATGATTTCTTGTTCATGCCCTTGGGGTTAACCAATGCACTAGTCATTTCTTGGTATTGCAGGGAGTGGCAGAGGCATCTATTGTTTTTATTTGATTCCCTCATGGTTAGGATAGGAGAGGATCATTGGAGCCAGTTGGATGAGACATGGGGCATTGTGTCCATGACAAAGGTTTTTCATTTGTACCATGTGATCAATGCCCAAAGTGCACAGGAGGATATCCAAAATCTATTGGATCATTTCACAGATTTTTTAGTAGGCATTAGGAGTGGTGGACTTCCAATTTGGTGGTGGGATCCTGGAATTCATTGGAGTGATATACTGCTTCATATGATGAGGATGATCGACATGATCATGTCAATGATTGGTATACTTCATTGTGTGGATGTTGTGAGAGGAATTGTTGAGCCTTGTTCTATATGAAGAGGTAGATTTCCCCTCATGATACACATGATCAATTCTATCCACGGGTCAATAGACTTTGAATTTAGTGAAATGCTTTGGTGAGACATGATCCAACATAGTGATTTTAGTCCTTTCAAGGATATCAACTTGGGGATCCAGGAGAGGAGAGCCTAGTCTAAGCATGGTGGTTATATGATTATGATCAGAGGCATGCAATGTCTACATAATGGTTCCTCTTGGTTATTATCTTGGGACCCTAGGACTGCAGTGTTTGACAGATCGATAGTCGATACATATGAGATGTCCAGTTTTCACTTTCTAGAGTTTACTCTTGGGATTCTTAGGATTGGTTTCTTGGAGGAGTGGTATTCTAAGGAGTTGACCGAATTTGTGCATCCTATGATTGTATGGATTATCAAAGGCAGTGAGGTGGATTCTTTTGTTAGTGCCTTGCAGGACAGTGCTTTGATCAGAGAGTGCTTCACATTATACATGCTAGTTTTGGATGATGGTGACTTTACCGCTTATAGGTAGGTCCGAGAGAGGTTCACATGGAGGGACTTTGCAGATGATGTGTTGGGAGATTTTCCAGACGATGCCTGGATGATTGCAGTAGGATTGGGGTGGTGTAGTATCAGGGATTCCCCCTTTGACACTTGGATATTAGGTTTCGTTGATGCCCTATTAGTTTGTGACCACACATATTTATCTTGGATGTATGATTTTAGATTTGGTTTGGTTGACTTCACTGAGACACATTGACAAGATATGATCCTCGATAGTGGGAACTATTCTTTGAGGCATTACAGCTTGGGGTTGCAGAAGTGGAGAATGTAGTCTAGGAAGGAGGGTCAAATATTTATGATTAGAGTGGCGCAATGTCAATATGATGGGTCCTTTATGGCGATAGCATGGGAACCTGAGATTTTATGGGTTGATAGTTTGACAACTGGTGCAAATGGGAGAGTCATTTGTTACTCTCGGGAGCCTATTCCTATGGAGTGTTGAATTGGTTTTCTAAGTGGGATATTCTATGAAGGGTGGACTGCGTCTTCACAATATTCGATTTCTCTACTGAATAGTGTCTTTCAGGAGGCTTCTTGTGTTAATACATTACAGGAAAATATTTTGGATGATAGGTGCTCCTCATATTTCAGATTGTTTTGGGACTCAGGGATCATTATTAGTTTCATTTTGGTTCAGCTTATTGTTCCTATGGGTTTCATGGAATTTCTTTAGGATAAGAAATCCTTGGGCAGGGAGGACTATCATGCCCCCATTTGTGGGATTCCTTGTTATATAGTTAGAGATGAATTCTAGGGTTTGTTTCAACTAAGAAAGAGGGGTGAGGTTATGTTACCAGTGAGATCGGAGGGTTTGGTGGAGTTATATGATGCTCAAACTAGTCCATTTATCGTCTTTCATCATCGAGATCACTTACGCATAGTTTATTCTTGGTTCTGTGGCATTCTGATGATTATCGTAATTCAGAAGTATTATTGAGCATAATTTAATTAAATACACTAAAGGTGTTATTTGGATCGTATTCTTTCAGTGGGAACCTTAGTGTAATAGATCGTTGGAGCTACAACGAAAATCCCTAAAGGTTAGGATGATGAAAAATGGAATTCCAGTGACTGGAAATGTCTTAAAAGAAAAATGATCACTTTCTAGAGTTAAAAAGGGGATTAATTAATTATTTAATGTCACAGGGGAAGAAAAGTGACTTTTTAAAAGTGACATTGAGTAATTAATAAAAAGGGGGAGATTAAGTGATTTGAAGTTTATAAAGTCGCTTTAACTTATTAAAAGGGTAAAAAGGTCCAAAAAGGGTCAATGAAGAGATAAAAGGAAAATGAGGGGCACCCTCTCTCATTATGCATTTTTATTTTCCAAAAATGAAATTGAGAGATCACTCATGGATTTGGCTCTTGGGAAGAAAATCCCTAGAGAGTTTAGAGATTGGTTTCGGTGGTGAGACTATCCACCCTAGATGGTCATTGAGAGGATATCATCCAGATCTTCTTTTTTTCTCATTTGGGATGGATTTATTATATTGTGGTTGAGATTTCTCTTCCAGTGGCTGAGTTATTTGCTTGAGGATGAGTTCTTCATTGGCGGTTGGGATTTTCTCCTTTGGGGATGATTTTATTAGTATGGGGGAAATTTGATGCTTGAGAAGGCCAAGTTATTCATTAAGGAGGGATAAAATTATTGTGGTTGTGTTATAGCACAATTTGTAGGTTGGAAAAATCTCGACCCAACCACAAAACAAATGTTAAAACTTGGGAATCCTACACCCAATGTCACCTCGATGTAGGTCATGCACTTCAAGGGTGACTAGGTCACTCTAGGGAGGCCATCTTGGTGACCCTAGGGAGAGTGATATGGATATGGAGGGAAGTGGAAATGAATCCCCTAGAGGTCAAGTACAAATGGAAATAAAGGTAGGGAGAGATGCTTTGCAAGTCAAGAAATGGCTGCCCCACATGTATAGTACTTCTTTCGATGATTGTACCTGCCCGAGACACAAGAGAACACACTTTGCAATGATATATGTTAGTTGGATCAGAAATTTAATATTTCTTTCCCTATTTTGCAGCAGTAGATATCAGCTTTTATTAGAAAATAAAATAAAATCAACATATAAAGATCTAGATTAGTTAAGTAAATCATTATTACATTTAACAATGAACATAGACTGAAATAAGGCACTTAAGAAGCTAGATAAGATGGTTGTTGTAACATGTGTTTTTCTGCATAAAATTGCAGCCTTATGTCTGTGGCATTCAGTGGAAAAAATAAGCAAAATAAACCATGAAAATTTGCCAAGAACTAGCTCAAACGATGCGCCCTAGTTAGTAGAGTAAATGAGCAAAATTAGAGAGCTAGTCTAGGGTTAGTTTAGGAGTTATGAGAGTGTTAGTAGCTAGGTTTATGCAGCCATAATGGCTGTTGGTTAAAGTTTGTAACAGAAATTAGAGTTTTGGGAGAGAGGGGATTCCCTAGTGGGGGAAGACTCCTCTCAATGAGACAAATCAACTTCAAGCAAGAGAAATTTCAAAAGGTCAGAAAATACGTTTCCCAAGGCAATGATTTTATATCTCCAATGAAAAACGAGGTATGACTACTGCCTTTAATATTGGGTTAATGGATTCACAAGGAGGTTAGAGAAGCTACCTCCTTGGGTGTGTAATCCCTTTTACTTCCCAAGGCAAGTTTCTCTAAGCTAGGGTTTGAGATAAGAGAGTGTATGCCCTTATGCTTCTCTTAGAAAACCCTTGTAATTAATGAGATGAAGCAATAAAATGGTGAAGACTATGGTGGGGGTGTATTCCCTTATAATTCCCCCCTATCTCCTAGAATAAAAACACTTGACTTGAATAAAATGATAGCAAGAGAGTAAAAACCATACCAAGATCAAGAGAAATGCTAAGACAATCCACCAGAAGATCTAGAATGCATCATCGAAAGATAGAACTAGGCCTTACTCCATCAACCATCAATAAAATAGCCATAAAACAAGTGCAAAAGAGCTAAAAGAGACAAGGAGGTCTAAAATTTCAAACCAAGTCTCTCACAAGAGGGAGATTTATGATCTCAAATGAAATCTTATAATCTCTATTTATACAAAATTTAGCTAACATAGCTTGTCCACAAATTAAGGAGTAAAACGCAATATTAGGGGTAACCAAACATAATATTTCCCCCTTAACAAAATAATATTAAAAAATTCACTCAAAATTTCATCTTTTTCACAAATTAAACCTTAATTTAGGAGGATGTCACCCCTTTACGGGACATTTTTCCACTTTGATGAAGTCGTTGGTGTTGGAGAAGCATGGATGGGCCTCAAAAGGCCATGTGTCAAGCATATAGTAACTCATATCATGGTGAATACCCTTCTCCTCACTAAACAACCATGTGTAAATGAGTGGCACCTCACCACTAAGCCCTAACCCCCTAGGTGACGTCATGTCTCTAGAAGTGACGTTTTTCCTCTCCTAAGAAAAATGTTTGGCATGTGGGGGCTAAGGCTATGTTTTCCAAGTCATATTTAAGGCCTTCCAAGTTTGATATCTCTCATCCCACATTCAGGCCACTAACATCCAACCCATGAGCTTGTAGCCCCATGGAAGCCCAAGATAGGCTTGTTCTCCCAAAACTGTCCACCAACTAGGTCCTACAAAGACAAATGAACACACCCTCCAAGGATATAAATTCACAACATCATGATAAGTTAATCCAATCAATAAATAATCCATCTAAGCATGTCCATCAAATATCACTATATCAAACAATTAACAGTTCAAAGACACTATGCGACTTCTCAAGCTTAACTATGGGAGGGTTGATGAGGTGTCATATTGGGTAGATATTGTAAATCATAACCTTGTACAATATCTACTGGAAATAGATATTCAAAAAAGAATAGAAAATATACAATGGCAAATACAAACATTACACAGAGATTTTTCCCGTGGAAACCCAAATTGGGAAAACTAGCATATTCTATATTCATTCATTGTGTTACATTGTTTACAATATAATATACATATAGGAGCCAGCGGGATCCAAAACCCTAACCCAATGACCTAGATTAGTCCAAAACCCTAATTCCTTAATCGAAAATAGAAAACCATCAGAAAAAACCATGTGCCGAAAAACCACCTAAATACATGACACGTCTCCTAAGGTAGGTGTCATGTTTCCCGAGGCATAATTTTTTTTTTCTGGGGGCTCCGCCCCCTACACCCCCCGAGGGGGGGCCTAGCACCCCCCCCTCTAACCCCCCTGCACACCTAACGCATACGCTCAAACACTACTACTTGTGCAAATAATATAACACATACCCAACATTCTCCCACTTGTTGTTTTCTTTGCATACAGGGGGTTACAAGGTTACATAGTCAAAAGTCCAGGGCAACAATGCCCATGGATCCTCTACACCAAGAGAACTTCTCAGTGCTCATAGATTTTTTTAATGAGTCTGCAACATTATTCAATGTGTCCACCTTCATTAGTGATACTTTCTTTTCTTCAATCATGTCTCTCACAAAGTGATATTGAACATCAATGTTCTTTGTCTTTGAATGATAAGCAGGGTTCTTCGCCAGAAAAATTGCACTCTCACTGTCACACTCTATCCTTACAACTTGTTGTACTAACCCAATACCTGAACACAACCTTTGTAATGATACTGCTTCCTTACTTGCATGAGTGGTTTCCATTTATTCAGCTTCTATAGTTGAAAGTGCCACTACAACCTGTCTTTTTCTCATCCAACTTATTGCTCCTCCAAACAGGTTAAACACATACCCTCTTGTAGATCTCCTATGATCTAGATCTCCACCCTTGTATGCATCCATAAATACATGTATATCCACCACTCTTTCCAATTCCGGTCTTCCTTCATAGCACAATCCATAGCTACCAGTGCCATGCAAATACCTGAAAACCTTTTTTACTGTTGTCCAATGTTCCTTCCCTGGTTTTGACCTATACCTGCTTAAAACTCCCACTTCATGTGCAATGTTCGGTCTAGTACAGACCATTGCATACATCAAACTTCCAACAACACTCGCATATGGACCATGAGACATGTCCTCCTCTTCTTCATGTGTCTTGGGACACTGATCCGCATATAACTTTACACCAACAAGAATAGGAACCTTGACCAGTTTACATTCCTGCATATTAAACCTCTGCAATATTGTCTCGACATATTTTCTCTAATTTAACTAGAGTTTCCTCCTTTTTCAATCTCTTTTAATTTCCATGCCCAAAATGAAATTTGCAGCACCGAGATCCTTCATGTCGAATTTAGAGGACAACTAAGTTTTCACATCCTGGATAATCTCCTTGTTGTTTCCTATCAGCAACATGTCATCCACATATAAGACCAAATAAATCAAATGATCACCAATTAATTTAAAATACACACAGTGATCTTGTTTTCTTCTTCTGAAACCAAGTCCCAGCATATAAGTATCAAATTTTTGATACCACATCCTTGGTGATTGTTTTAAACCATACAAGGACTTTTTCATCTTGCATACCAACTCCTTCTTTCCTTTCACAGCATAACCTTCTAGTTGTTTCATAAAGATTTCTTCTTCTAGATCCCCATGCAGGAATGTTGTCTTCATATCCATCTATTCTACTTCAAAATCAAATGCAGCAGCAACAGATAACAAAAATATTATAGAGGTTAACTTGGCAATAGGAGAAAAAATATCACCAAAATCAATTCCCTCAACATGTGAATAACCCTTTGCTACTAACCAAGATTTGTATTTCTACACTTTTCCTTCTGCATTCAACTTCCTTTTAAAAACCCATTTGCTACCAATGGGATTTCTTCCAGTTGGAAACTCCACTATATCCTAAGCCTCATTCTTATCCAAAGATGACATTTCTTCTTCCATGGCCATTTTCCAAAGATTTCCATCCTCTGAATCCACAGCCTCCCTGACAGTTATAGGATCATCATCAGTAATAGACAAAGAAAAATTTGAACGAAAATCAGATGGACTATACCTTTCCAGTAGCCTTCTTTCTCGATCCGATCTTTTCAATACTGGAGTATGAGGATCTTCTTCTTTGGATTCATGTTCTTCTGTAGATTTTGATTCATCATCCTTTAAATCAAACTCTATCTTCTCTAGTTCTTCCTTACTTGGTAGGACTTCCTGTTTAACAACATGCTTTATTTCTCTAAATACCACATCTCAGCTATACACTAACTTCTTAGTTTCTGGGTTCAAAAGCTTATAACCTTTGAGACCATCTTTATATCCAATAAAGATACATTTTTCAGCCTTCTTATCCATCTTACTCTTGTTTTCCTTTGGAACATGAACATATGCATCACAGCCAAATACCTTGAGATGTGTGAGAGAAGGTTCCTTACCAGTCCATACCTCTTGTGGAGTCTTGTCACCAAACACTGATGAGGGTGATCTGTTGACCAAATAACATGCAGTACCCACTGCCTCTGCCCGAAATTCTTTCCCTAACTCGGCACCACTAAGCATGCACCTTTCTTTTTCCATCAGTGCCCCGTTCATCCTTTTCTGCAACCCCATTCTGATGAGGTGTATATGGAGTAGTCTTCTGCCTTTCTATACCACACTTCTTACATAATTCTTCAAATTCATTCCCGCAGAACTCTCTGCCATTATTTGTCCTCGACACCTTAATTCTTTTCTTTGTTTGAATCTCAACAAGAGCCTTAAACTCTTTAAACCTATCAAAGACTTTAGATTTCTTCCTGGGGAAATATATCCAAGTTTTCCTCGAGAATTCATCTATAAATGAGACATAGTACACAGATTTTCCCAATGATGGGACTGACACAGGTCCAAAAACATCACTGTGAACTAGTTGTAAAATTCCTTCTGTCGTCGTTGCACCAGAGGGGAATCTTACCTGATTCTACTTCACATATAGACAATGTTCACAGAAATCAAAATCCAAAGAGCAGTTAGACATACCTTCAACTATACATTTATCGTGTACTAGTTGAAGACCCTTCTGTCCGATATGCCCCAGTCTTTGATGCCACAACATAACCTTTTCTCTAGAGACTATAGGAGTTATTTCTTCTTCAACTCCAATATCAGGAACAATGGAGCTATTACACCCATCACTAATAGTGCTTCCTAGCAGCTTATACCAAACCAAACTCCCTTAATCAACACCATTACTCCTTGAACCATCTTGCAAGTTCCCTTTTCAAAAATTGTTTTTACCCCTGCATTTTCCATTTTTCTTACAGAAATCAAATTTCTGGCCATACCTGGGATGTGCAGAACACCAGGCAGTGTTCTAATCCTTCCATCTATGAGCCTCAACTTGACCCTTCCTCTTCCTATGATTCTGGTTGTCAAATCATTACCTAAGAAAACATTACCTCCATCATACTTTTCATATTTGCAGAACCACTTCCTGTGGGGAGTCATATGAAAGGATGCACCATAGTCAATCAACCATGCCTCATGATATGCATGTGTTCTTGAAGAGGCCAAGTACACATCCCCTCCTTCTTCCTTGGAGGTCTTTTCTTCTATAGAAGAAGATTCTTCAGACCCCTTCTTTTTCTCAACTTTGGATCTACATTGCTTCTTGTAGTGCCCTTCTTTTCCACACCTCCAACATACCCTTACAAACTTTCCAGGAGATTTAGATCTACCCTTAGACTTATATCTCCCACTTGAGAAATTAGATCTATTTCTTTCTTGGGAATGTCCTCTTGTAAATAATGTGTTTGTGCTATGTCCTTCCATATTCTTCTGTCTCATCTCCTCCAACAATAAGGATGAAACCACTTCTTCAAACTTCAAAGAAGTTGTAATACTACCTATGGCCACAACCAGACTATTCCACGAGTTTGGTAAACAACAAAACAAACTGATACATTTATCTTCATCTAAAATTTTAATCTCAACATATACTAACTGACTTACCACAGTATTGAAGGTGTTCAAATGCTCTACCATCGAGTCTCCATCTCTCATCCTCAAGTTATATAGCTTCATTCTCAGGAATAGTTTATTTACAAGGGACTTAGACTGATACAACTTCCCCAACTTTTCCCATAAATCTTTAGCTATAGCTTCCTCTGACACATTCAGTAATACTGAATCGAAGAGACACAGTCGGATTGTGCTCTTTGCCTTCCGATCCATCCTTTTCCAGTCATCTGTGGAAGTTCTTGTAGGTGCAGTACCTAGATCTACCACGATCCATTGATCTCTGCCCACCAAAATATCTTCCATATTGAGCTTCCATAGCTGAAAGATTTTCCCATTAAACTTCTCGATCTCCATCTTCGAATTGCTTGCCATTTCTTTTCACCTGAAAAACAATACCGTAGATCTCCCACTGTAACAAGGCTTATCACAGTCCCGAGCCAAACCCTTGACCACAAAGGCGTCCCC